>JASTUK010000015.1:0-271030 GCA_031125475.1 Saccharomycopsis lassenensis
ATCAGCACATATCAATTCAGCTCTTTCTACTTCACTTTCTTTCATTTGAGGCATATGTATTAATTTTGACTTCTTCAATTTGATCACTTTTTCATTTCATTTCACAAAACCATGTAGATTTCTGTAGGTAAACCACTTTGCCGGCACTGCACTGCACTTGTCGCTGGGCAAAGTGTCCCAGTAGCTGGAGCGTATCATTTAGCGTTCAGAAGTTTTCATGGCTGAGGAAATTGTTTCTTAGTGTGTCTTATGATCGCCGTAATCAAAAAAATATTCTTTTATTGCACTTCTAAATGTGTTGCCAACCCGACGCATTGCACCAACGCACTCGCCTCAAACATTATTTTACAGGAACAAACCACCCTGCGGCTCCAGTTGGCCCTGGCCCCGGCCCCGCCTAGCAGCAGGCAGTCAACTCAGTAATGCGGTGTGCTCTCCCACTTTGTCTTGCCGTCCTTGATGGTCACATAGTTCAACAAGTCCTCGGCCTTGACTGGGTGGTCAAAGTTCTCAGGCTTCGTTCCAAAAAGCACCGCGCTGCTCGTCCGTATTTTCCGGCTGCTGCCCTGCAACACCACCGTTGTTGGGCCAACCACGTTGACGTAATTGTTGTTGCTCGTGAAGTAGTTGTACACCACGTTGTAAATCCGCGTCCAAACTCGCTTGCACGCGGCCGACACCCGGTGGTAGTATTCCCATGCACTGTTGGTTTGTACAGTGGCAGCCGCTGGCACCACGTGCGTCTCCGGCTCCTTTGTCTCAACGAGTCGCTGTGCATACACCATGTTGGCCAAGTCGTCTGCTCCGTTCACCTTGAGCGCCAACAAGTTCTTCTTAGACACAAGCAAGGTCTCGCCCTGCTGCAAGGGTACTTCCACGATCTCGCCATTGCCCGAAAGGCCCACGCTGCCGCGGCCCGTGATGAAGTTATAGGTCAAACTGTTCAATCCCACAGCACGGTCTTTTCTGGTCAACTCCAAGGACTGTGCCAACTGTTTCGATACCTTCGAGGGCACAAACTTGCTACGCACGCTCAAGTTGTCCCCCACAAGCACCTGTATCGCCTGCTTGTCAAACACGGCCCAGTCTGCTGTGCCGTCAAGGTCCAAGATTTTAAACGTCTTGAAAACCGTGCTGTCTTGTGTGTCGCTGCTGATCGTCATGTTCACAGGAACCGTGGAAATCATTCGCTGGTATGTTGGGGCCGCAGGGTGCGCCCACGACATCAATTTGAGCTCGCTGCTGATCAATTTGTCTATGGACGTTCCCGCGCCCGTACTGGGGAAGAACATTGACAACAAAGAGTTCTTCTTTAAGTAGATGGGGATCGACGGCGGCGACTGTACGAGCAACGTGCACGTCGGCGAGCCCTGGGCCAGCAACCGGGCAAACTTTGATTCGGCCGTAGCTAAGGCCTTGACATTTGCCGCAAAACCTGATGAACTGAAAAATCTTTTCATTTGCACTCAGTTAACGCACTTAGTTCGCGGCGAGTTTTTTGGTGAAATATCCGCGCCGGGGCTCAAAATGGCGAATCGCGTTGAGCGAAATGGGCCATCGTGCTTGTGGAAGCTGAATTTACCATCAAGTTGGATTGGAATCAAATTACGATTGATTGTAGAGTATGTTCAATGCCAAATTGGTCAATGTGCTATTATTGTATCTAGAAGTGAACGGTTCTGTTCTATGATCTGGATTGCATTTCGTTCCCACGAGTATGCCCACAATATTGGTTGGTTCTTGGTACTGAGCACTGGGACATCTCAAGTGGGCAAAAGAATGCTAGATTTGGTACTGTTTGATTTCTTAAAATCACTTCTAGTATTCTTTCATAGTGTTGATATGTGAGTAAAAGTTGCAGGAGAAAAAAAAATAGGCACAAAAAAAAAAGAAACGAGTAAAACGAAACAAGCCCAAGTACAAGCACTGACTACAGTTTGCAACAAAATCCCTACTAGATATAAAAAGCAACTATCAAACCTTCTCGCTGTTCTTCTCGTCAGGCTCGTTTGATGAGTTGTCGATTTGAACGCTTTCGAGAACAGTCTCGTGTGGTCCCTCGTATGGTGCAATACCCAACTTCTCGCACTCTTCAACAGTGAAGGTGTTGTAGTAATCCTGCTCATCAAGAACGGCCTTGTCTTCGCCATCAGGCCAGATCAAGCCAAAGACGTAACAGCAGAAAACGGAAATGGCACAGCCAAAGATGACGTTACCGTCGTAGAAGTAGACCCATCCTTGGGCAACTTTGACGGAGTCTGGTGTCACAGCGTTGGCCATACCTGGAATACCAGGCCAGAAACCCAAGATCCAAGCAATCAAGTTCTTGATGTTGAAACCCTTCCAGGCGTAGTAAGAGCCAGTTGGCTCGTAAGAATACAAGTCGGACAACTTTATTCTTCTTCTCTTCTTGATGAAGTACTCGCACATCATTATGCCGAGCAATGGACAAAGGAACACCGAGAATGACGTGATAACAGCCAAGAATGTGGATGAGGAACTGTAGAAGTACCATGGACAAACGGCCCACGAGATAAGCGCAATGAAAAGAGAACCTCTCTTAATACTGATGTACTTAGGGAAGAAACCAGCCAAGTCAATACCACCGCAAATACCGTTAAGACAAAGGTTACAAGCCATTTGCGAAGCGAAAATTCCCATAGCACAGAAGAAAACACCAGCTCTAGCCTTTGGCGTGTAGTTATCTTGCAAGACTCTGGTCAAGATCTTTTGTGGGTACCAGTACTCGGTACCGTATTGTTCGTAACAGGCCGAGATCGTGATAATACCAAGGAATGGAATGATAGTTCCCATGACCAAGTTACCAACGAAACCAGAAAGGAACACCCAGCGTCTGCCACACTTTGGAGATCTGTGACGCGAGTAATCGGCAGAGTTGATGATACCTGGGGTAATAGAACCGTACCAGGATGTGATACCGTTAATCCAGGCCCATGCGTGTTGAGTAGTCGTCAACTTTTGGTTAACGTTCATCAAAGGACCATCACTACCGTGATTGGTGGCCACGGCCCAGGCACACAAGCCAACCATGGAGAAGAAACACAACACAACACCCACGTGCAAGACGAACTTACTGTGACTTGGCTTGACGAAAAGCAAAAGTGGCAAGTTGACGACTTGGAAAAGCACGAAACCGCACAATCCCTGGGAGGTCATACCTGTGGATTCTGGGAAGGTGTTCTTCATGTTCAAGTAGCTCTTTGACCAGGAAGCCAAAATGGTGTTAATGACCAAACCACCCATCCAGCAACCCTTGGCGTACTCGACGATGGACAACAAAATACGCAAAATGACACCAATATAGAAACCTCTGACACCAAAGACCAAACGGTTCATGATGGTGTAACCAATGTGGTACTCGTTACCTGGAGCACCTACACCGTAATAGAAAAGCGAGATGATCACGTTGGCCAACACAACACAACCAACGGTCTCTTTAATGTTCAAACCCAAATCCAACATGGACCCACCGGCAGCCCAAGTACCAATGGCGACGTTTGGAATGGAATAGAAAGAACAGAAATCCCAAAAGTTCCAGTTTCTCTCTTCAACTGGAACGGGCTGAATATCTTTGTTTCTAAGGAAAGTGGCCTCTTCACCACCGTCCTTTAACTCGAGCTTGTCGAGCACTCTTCTCACAAATGACATTGCAAAGTTTTTGATATTTGAAATAAAGATGTAGGAGCTTCATTGGGGGCATGATGTCCAGTATTTATATGCAGCAGCAGGCCAAGCCAGTTGTTCACCGCTGATAAGCAGCGAGAAATCACCCCAAAAGACACTATCCTTTGATCCCTAATCTGCGCAGCATCTTATCAGTTTCTATCACACAATGCCATCGGAGCCTGAAGCGCTTTTTTTACTGCATTTTACATTATGCTTTTTTTTATCTCAGTTGGTGTGGCTAAAATTCCGTCAGATCCTACCAAAAGAGGCAATCAAAAGGATCTGGGTCCCTTTATTTTTGGGGCCAGCCTCTCTGGCCTGTATCGGAGCAGCAGTTTTGTTCATAATCCAAATGTCCTTTGGGCACAGATCTGCTGGTTGCCCAACACCGAAAAGTCAAGGTCCCAAGCCCAGTACCCAGTGCCCAGTGCACTGGCGTCCAGCTGTGCTCAAAAGCGCGAGCAGAATCGCACAAAAACTGTGTACTTATTGCTGGGGTTCTTTTTCCAGATCTGCTTATCAAAATCCGACTCTTGATCGATGTCTGGGCAAAAAAGGACAGCGCCAAAAAGGCCCGCAAAACGTGCAAGTATCCAAAAAAACAGCAGCGTCCTGTTTGGGTTCGTATACCCTCAATGCGTAAAAGCTGTTTTGGTTTATTTGACGCTTACCTGATCGTGCTCGAAAACCTAGTTATCCGTTATGATTTCAGCTCTTTTTCCTGTTTCCACTGCAGTGTTCTTGCGTCTGCCAAACGATAAGACAAAGAACTGTGATTTTTTCCGTTTTAGTCAAAAAGCTTAATGGAGTATTTCATTGATAGCCAAGACGTGGATTTGGGCCCAACGTTTCACCCAAGACTTTTGTGCATCAAACAAAGCACATCTTTTAGGAGCACATCTCTTGCCGTTTGTGGTCACACTTGTATTGTTTGCAGGCAGGCAGGCGTCGCTGGTGCCATCAACGGTTGTGAGGCCAGTTTCTTGGCCACTTGCAACTTGCAACTGCAAACCCTTTCAGCCTCTGATTTTCCGACTGTAATAAAAAGCTAGATAGCGTATCAAAAGTTTAGCAGGTGGCACAACGCAGCGAAAATTGTTCCATGCCGTTTGTACATATAGAGACATTGTCCATAGTTCCCCCAGATGTCCAGAAATCTGAGCCAATCAGACACGAGCTCCAGACAATGAAGATTTGGCCGAATTTCGGCTATTTGCAACATGTCAGATTTGGTTCACCTTTTTTTTGCGCTAAGTCAAAATTGACTCTTTTTCCGTTGATATACGCATTGATAAGAATGGGATAAAAATATGGGGGCTGACAAGCACGCTGCAACCGTCTTTTGGGACCAAAGGCGATAACAGATCAGCCTGCGCAAGTGATCGAAATTAGTCTGATCATCTCGATAACCGTCAATTTATTTGTCTCAACAGCCATTTCGCCGGTCTCGGTGGCTACACTTGTGAAAAAGTGCTAGATAAGGGACACTGGAGGGCTCTTTTTGGGCACATTCAACTTTTGGTAGTGTATCAGTAGATCTTGAGCTCAGGATACAGCTCCGTCAGCTGTGGCCTTGTAGTAGCGTATGCGGGCCAGATTCTTGTTTAGCTCCTTCAGCTCTTGTAGGCCTATATCCACATCACAATATTCACATCACAAGGCGTTTTAGTCGTCTGCCGCAGCTGCCGGAACTGCACCAAGTGATCCAGAGCAGGTGAATCCGGAGGCACTGCCTGTCAGTACTTGTCTTGCAGTGGGAAGGACTCGTGTTCACGCTTGGAAATCACAGCTAGTGCTGAAGACAGAGCAAAGGCTAACTTTTCGCATCGACAGAAAACCACCATCTGCTTTTAAACGTTGGCCAGTTTGCAAAAGAGACCCAGGCCACAGCGCAGGTTGTGGCCTTTGCTTGCACCCAGCAAGAACCTACCCCAACAGCCAAAAAAATAGACAGACTGAAAGAGGGTCTCAAGACGAAAACCTTTTTTGTCAAAAGGACACACATCACACATTATCCAGAAGTTTACGTACCACAGAATAAAAAGCCTTTTCAGTGGCAGCACCCTGCTACCTGATACAATGCCATATGCCACTGGAAAAGGATGCTTTGTCTGTGTATCCACAATACGCACATTTACGGCTGCCACTGGAACTGAGAAGACTGTGGCGTCTCTTGTGAAATTACCGCCCTACAGAGTCGAGCACATTCCATAAAACCCGGGGTTTTGTTTCGATCCAAAACGTAGGCACTCTTCCAAATAGCAGAGTCTACCAATACTAGCCACTTTTTGTGCGCTTCTCCCTTTATTTTAGCCAACTCATGGCTCAACGGCATACAAGTAACCATAATGATGGCTATTGAATGATTTACGGTATCAATTTACATTCATTTTCTCGAAAAATTCGTAGTGGATATTTTTGGTTCTCAGTAAGCATACTTGGCTGCACTGCACAATGGTATAGTTTCAACCCTACAATCGGGACAGAAAAAAGGCAAAAAATCGGATATTTAACATGCTAATTTCGCACACAATGTCTGGCCGTTGGTATTTTTCCCACTAATTTGAGGTCCTCAGTACCGTTCTTTGGGTCTCGGATTTTTAGTTTTTGCAAATTCCCGTACTAGAGATAAATCCGTCCATCAGTAACGTGCAAAACTGTAAGAATTCAAATGGTAACCACATAGATGTACCATTTAAGCCATGTATGTATAAAATGTGTTGTTTCTGCCCACAGTGTTGTCAACTCTACAAACCCACAAACTTCTAATACGCACCTTTTACAATGTTCAAGTCTTTTTTATCTTTAAACACGTTGGTAGCTTGGCTTTTCGTGTTCGGTGTCGTTACTGAGGCATACCCAATGTTGGCAGTCAGAGACACGAGCGGAACTGACGAGATTCAAAACAAAGGCCTTTTTTCTTCCTTTAAAGGCTTGTTTGGCAGCGCTACGAAGTCCTTGGGCAAAATAGCCACCAAGGTGGGCCACACGGTGGAACATACTGTCGAAGGCTTGTCCACTGTGTTGTCTTTGGGATCTGGTTTGACCTCGTCAGAGGCTTCAACCGCTGATACTACAACCACTGATACAGCCGACGACTCTACTGCCACTGCAACAGCTGCAACAGACGACTCTACTGCCACCGCAACAGCTGCAACAGACGTTCTTACTGTCACTGCAACAGCTGACGACTCTACTGCCACTACAACAGCTGCTGCAGACGATAATACTGCCACTGCCACTGCCACTACCGCAACAGACGAATACTTAGCCACCGAAACAGCTGCAGCTGACGACTCTAATGCCACTGAAACAGCTGCAGCTGACGACTCTGCAGCCACTGCCACTGCAACAACTACACATGTTGCTAAGGAGGCAAAAAATACCAAAAAGTACACCAATGCAACTGCCACTGCCTCTGCTACTGCCACTGCCTCTGCCACCGCCACCTCAGAAACATTGGGAGAGGACGAAATGTCAGCAGACTCAGAAGCAACGACAACCAGCACAGCTTCATCTGGTAAAGGACTTGACGCCTACATCTTCAACTAATATCAGGTTCAACATAGACTTTGTTACAATACACTTCGTTACAATACACTTGATAAATGAATACACAACTATAATTAAACAAACCGTAGATGCGCACGCACACTCAACCAACACTATCATCCAGTTCGCAGTACAGTTCGCAGTACAGATCAACTGTGGACCAGGATGTGAACTTGGATGTGAACTTGGATGTCAACCCATTGAGTGGTGCTGCTGAAACTTTTGGACAAACAGAGCCAGACGAGCCCAATGGCCCGATGGCCCGATAGCCAGAGTACCAGAGTAGCCGCATGCTGGCACCACCCCTCGCCGAGTGCCGAGTATCGACGCAACAGTGACTGCACCCAAGATTATTTTTCTGGCCCTATCCGATTCTATTCCTGGTCCAATTTAAAATCGTATTAATTCATTCTTGGCCCCATGGTACCGTCCGCTTGGCTCCTCCGTGAAAATTTCTCCAACGCTTTTCTTGAGTCCCCGTTTAGTTTTGAACACTACGCAGCAATGTCAGAACAAATTGAAGTAGACGAATACGAACGTTCTCGCTCGAGACTGCCGGTGAGAGAAAGATCTCCGCGTAGAGATCTGGACAGAAGACCAGATTACCGTGACAGAGACAGAGGTGGCTCGTTTCGTGGTGATCGTAGAAGAGACGACAGAGGCCCAAGAGGTATGGGCAGAGGCGGCAGATTTGGTGACAGGGACAGAGGCGATCGTAGAGATCGCAGAGATCGGTACGATGACTCTCGTTACAGCACCAGCAGCTACTCGGACAAGACCAACAGAGACTACACTAAGTCTGTGTTTGTTGGGAATTTGCCATTTGAGTGTGGCTGGTCCCAGTTGAAAGACCACTTCAAGCAAATTGGTGAAGTGGCACACGCCGACATTGTTACCCTGAGGGGCAGATCGCGTGGTATGGGAACTGTGGAGTTTGCGGACGCCAGCTCGGTGCAAAAGGCTATTGACCAGTTGCACCACACGAATTTCATGGACAGAGAAATCTTTGTTAGAGAGGACAAGCCTCCACCAGAGAAGAAGTCGAGAGACCGTGAGTTCCGCCCTCGTGAAGACCGTGACGGTGAATTCCGCCGTGATGAGCGTCGTGGTGGTGACCGTGACAGAGATTTCCGTCGTGACGATCCCCGTGACGACAGAGAACGTAGAGTCAGACGCGAAACCAGACAGCCACCAGACGACAGTATTGAGGTGTTTGTGGGCAACTTGCCATTCCGGACCAGAACCGAGGACTTGGAAGACTACTTCAACAAGGCAGGTGCCGTTGTGTTTGCTGACGTACGTGAAGACGACCGCGGCAGATCCAGAGGGTACGGTATTGTGGCTTTCAACACCAGAGAGGAGGCAGATCGCGCTATCGATATGTACAAAGATCTTGAGATTGACGGGCGCAAAATTGACGTCAGAGACGGCAAAAACAACTACAAAAGACCTGCGGACGAAGAGGTGTCCGAGTTCAATAACGTCACTGGAAATGGTGAAAAGAGCAACACAATTTTTGTTGGTAATTTGCCATATTCCACGATCAACGAAGACTTGAACGACTTGTTTTTGGCGGTTGGTGAGATTGCCAAAGCAGAAATCCAGAGAGACGGTAACAGATCCAGAGGTACTGGAGTTGTACAATTTGTGAACGAAAGCGACGCCGAGGTTGCTATCAACGAGTTGAACGGGTACGTTTACGGGGACCGCAAGTTGAACATCTCGTATGCAACTTTCTGAATCGCGGCGCTAGAAGGTAATAGTATGGTGTGAGAAAATGTAGAGTCAGAAAACATGTGGGGGGTGTGGTATGTGTTTTGGAGCGAGTTGCGCTACTGCGGTAGTGAAGGCGAAGGCGAAGGTGAAGGTGGAGGTGGTGTGCACTGGAGGCTGGGTGTCGTTGTGTCACTTTGAGTAGTCAGCTACTGTGTTATTTTCGTGTGGATGTTGGACGTCACAGCTCGTAGAGAAGTAGACTTGAATGGCGGGTCCGACTGGGCTGATAACTAGGTTCAGGCCCAGCAGCAGTGGGCTCATTGTGGGCACCTTAGGGTAGGCGGAGTGGCGATGCCGTGACTCAGCAACTGCAGGATTATGCTCTTCTGGAGGCCCTTGATGCTCACGGGCAGAGTACAGGCCCCGTAGAGGCCCCGTAGAGGTCCAGTACAGGTCCAGTACAGGTCCAGTTTAGGCCCGGGACAGGTCCAATTTAGGCCCAGTACAGGCCCAGTACAAAACCAAACTCACTTCACTCAGCAATTTTTATTCTCATTGAAGTCTTTTTGGAACGATCTCCGGAAAATTCCCGACGTCCCCCACGCAGCACCTGACGGAGAAAAAAAATGCATCAAATATTTTTAACGCAAAAGCCAATTCTCCAAGATGATTTTACAGCGCCAGTGCGTACACAGAACCACCGCCGTTGTATTCCCACTCAACAAGCGGTTTCTCAACACAAATGCAGATATCGGAACTGACGAACAGCGTGCCCCGCCAGCCGCGACAAAGCCTAGAAGAAGAACCCGCAGAACTCTAATATCTGAGCTCAACCGGGGCCCAAGTTTCGACGATTTTGTGAAGGGCACCGCCAAGGACTTCCAAGCCGTGGATCCGTTGCAGAGCTCTGCAGAGCTTAGCCGGTTACCCAAGTGGCTCAAGGTGCCGATCCCAAAGGGCAAGAGTTTCAGCAAGTTGAAGCTGGACGTGCGTGAGTTGAAGTTGGCTACGGTTTGCGAGGAGGCAAAATGCCCGAATATCGGCGAGTGCTGGGGCGGCGGTGGCAAGAATATTGACAAGGAAACGGGCGAGGTGGACAAGTCGAAGGCCACGGCCACCATAATGTTGATGGGCGACACGTGCACTCGTGGGTGCCGTTTTTGCAGTGTGAAAACTAACAGAAACCCGGGTGCTTTGGACGAAAACGAGCCGGAGAACGTTGCTGAAGCCGTTACCCGTTGGGGCGTGGGATACATTGTGTTGACCACTGTCGACAGAGACGACTTGCCTGACGGCGGAGCTGCACACTTGAGCAAAACGATTGAGAAAATCAAGCAAAAAGACCCCAAATTGCTCGTGGAGTGCCTCTCCGGCGACTTCCTTGGCGACTTGTCCTCGGTTGAAAAATTGGCCAAGTCCGGGTTGGAGGTGTACTCGCACAACTTGGAGACCGTGGAGGCGCTCACGCCGTTTGTTAGAGACCGCAGAGCCAAGTACAGACAGAGTTTGTCGGTGTTGAAGCACGCGAAAATCTCGAGCCCAAACATTTTGACCAAAACGTCGTTGATGTTGGGGCTCGGCGAGACCGACGACCAGATCAGACAGACGTTGCAGGATCTCCGCGACGTTGGCTGCGATATTGTGACTTTTGGCCAGTACATGAGACCTACCAAGAGACACATGAAGGTCGTGGAGTACGTGGCACCAGAGAAGTTCGACCACTGGAAGGACGTTGCAGAAAACGAGTACGGCTTTGCGTACTGTGCCAGCGGGCCGTTGGTTAGAAGCAGCTACAAGGCCGGCGAGTTCTACATCGAGAACTTGTACAAGAAGAAAGCCCGTGAGCAGGCTGAGGCCCGGGCCTGAGCGAATGCTACGAGGAGGGCCTGCTGTCCTGTTAGACCCAGACGCCCGGTCCAGAACGTCTGGCCACGACCCCGGCCCCGGCCCCGGCCACAGCCACAGCCACGGCCACAAAAACCAGGTCTGGCCCCAGATACCGTAAATAATACACCCACCCACTATCCGATATGTAGTCCGCGCAGTTTTGGCTAATCTACACTTTTTCCAGAGTCCCGCGCGGACCCCGCCGCCCCCGATTAAAAATTTTCACCGTGAAAAAAAAAAGTCTGGATTATCACTTCAACAGCATGTCATTCTTGTGGGGAAATACACAAAAGAAAGAAACTAGCATACAAGACCAGCTCGGGTTTGATCCTGCGACGGTGGCACCGGTCAACACGGCCGTTTTGGACACCGAAAAGTTGCACCCGCTTGGCGCTTTGAAGAGCGAGATCGAATACTTGGACATAGACGGTGAGACCATTGCCAGAGAAAACGGAGCACAAAACGGATTCTTGCCAAGCAGAGGTTTCAGTGACGACCTTTGTTACGGGTCGGGTGCCACCTACTTGGTTGGTTTGTCGTTTGGTGGTGCGTACGGGTTTGTTCAGGGTATCAGAAACATCCCGCCATCGGCAACTTCTGGCAAGTTGAAACTCAATATTGTTTTGAACCACATAACGAGATCCGGTCCTTTCTTGGCCAACACGTTCGGGTGCTGTGCCATCATGTACAATGTCATGAACTACTCCATCGGCAAGCTCAGAGGCCAGTTTGACGACGTGAATTCCATTGCTGCCGGTTTTCTTGGCGGCGCACTTTACAAGTGCACCAAGGGCGTGAAACAAATGGGCATTTCCAGCGTTTTGATGGGCGCGGTTGCTACGTGCTGGTGCGGTGCCAAAAAATGGGCCGCATAGTGTAAATACAGGGGAATCGGGTGAGGTGTAATGTGACGTGGCGTGGCGTGGCGTGACGCGGCTCTTGTTGTCTGTCTACTTGTAAATGTTAACAAATGTATACATTGGTGAAAACAAAAAAAAAAAAAAGAAGTACCTTGTAAAGCGTAGCAACGGAGCTCAGCCCTTGACTCTCTGTTTCTTCATCATCTTGCGCTGTTGCTTCTCTCTTTGCTTCTTTTCCAACTTCTCTAACTCCTTGGTGCTCAATCCCTTCAACTTCTCCTTTTGCTTCTTCAACTCCTCCATTCTTTTTTCCTCCAACTGCTCTCTCTTGTCCTGCTCAATCATCTTGTTCAACTTCTTGTTCTCAGCATCTCTGATCTTGGCGATCTTCTTTTGCGTCTCCGGCTTCAACACAAACTTTTTGCTGCACACAAAGTCGATCATTTCCAAAAAGAAGTTGAGAACGTCACTTGTGGCTTCCAACGAGGCCTTGTCGCTTTTCAAAAACAACTTCAACTCGGCGTGGGCGTTTGGCTTAGCTTCCTCCAAGCTGAATGGATGCACCGATTTCTGATCCGTGAAAGCCAAAATCTTCAACACGTCCTTTGCCTTGGTCAAAAACTCCTTGTAACGGTCGCCAAACTCCTTGTAGAAAATCTCGTTCAAGTCGTTGTTCTCGCTCATGTAAACAAACTCGAGTGGCAACTGCGCAGAATCCGTAGTTCTAGTCAATGACAAGTAGTAGTTATCGTCTCTAGCCTTGCTCATGCACTCCTTGTTCACAAATGCAAAGATGAATGGATCAACTTCCACGTCGTCGTGGAACTTTGCAACAATGCTGACCTCATCTTCCACAGGCAGAACACTGATGAAGCTGCCAAGCAAATTTTCCATAATCCAAAGGGTGATGTTTTGTCTTGGTTGCAATGTCACCTTGATGACAAACTGCGCTACGTTTATTCTGCCCGTGGCGTACGAGACGTAGTGCTGGTCGTCGTCCTTGTGGAAAGCTGCCTTTCTGCCAATGCCCACGTGGGCAAACTGGTCAGCAAGCGTTGCTGCCTCGTAGTTTATCCATTTGGTGAACTTCGACGAGTTCAAGTAGTTCCCAATAAAGTAGAGAACGGTGACGACAACCGACATTGACAACACCAAGATCTCCAACTTCCAGTCCTGGGCACTTGCCCGTTCTTTGAGGCCTTCAAAATAAGTCTCGAGCATTTTGTTAAGTTCCAAAGTGATCAACGTGGTCAATTGACGATATTTGCACTTTTGGTCGTTTGGAAATTTGAATTTGAAAATGAACAAAAATTTCGGGCGGGCAAAAAAGCGAAAAATTGGCACTTGGCAACACGTACGGTAATTGGCTACGCAATGGGTGCCCTTAGCAGATCCCCAGAGGTGACTACCATTCGGTGCAGATGCCAGTACAGTAGGAAACTAGCTTCAGGTGAGCATGTGTAAAGCTGGACTTAGGAGTAGAAGCCATCGAAAATTTGCTAGTAATCGCTGCGAGGCTCGTATACGCAGATTTGCCCTGTATACGAAAAATTGTTCAGATTCGTAAATTTGCCGAGAAACTGGGCAGAAAGACCATTCGCACGTTGTAGAACAGCACGATACTACTGTGCGACTGTAGATTCGATACGTTAATGCCAATTACAGTGGCTCTATAGAGGAGCACTCTAGTAGGTAAGTCAGTGGATTTTTTGCTGAACTGCAGTTCTGCAATTCTGGTAGAATTTTTCAATTCTGCAATTTTGTAGCTCTACAATTCTGCAGCTCAGCAGTTTTGCAGCTCTGCAATTCTGCAGTTCTGCAATCCTAGCATAGTTCTGTGTTTCTGCAATCCTAGTTCTGCGTTTCTGCAATCCTAGCATAGTTCTGCAATTCTGCAATTTTGCAATTTTGCAATTCTGCAATTCTGCATTTTGCTACTCTGCAGTTTTACAATTTTATAACTGCATTTTGCAATTTAGCCCTAGCACTGTCACGTTCCGCATCAACCATGAATCTCGTATTTATTCAATTTTATGCCAAGTTTACCGAAGAAGAGTATCTAGAAATTACTCTAATATGAGAGTGTGGAAATTACTACGATTGCTACCGTCTTACAAACCCAGGGCGTGTTCAGTTTATAAATACAAGAAACCTAAAGAGTCCCGGACACTGTGGCTGGCCCTGTAGCCTATCCAATATCGGGTTTTGCAATTAAGCGGGCCGTGAAGACTTAGTAGCTGATAACCGACGCACTGACACACGGCTCACTATCCGCGATCCACTCGACTCGACTCACCCGCTACTTCACATACTGCTTTGCCCTAGGCTACAGTTTCCACCCCAAAAGGCGCTTCGCCACAGCATTGAACACCGGTGGGTTGTCCAAGAAGATGTTGTGTCCGGCCGAGGGCACAATTTCCAACCGTGACGAGCCGCCCAACTTTTCCCTGTTGATGTACTCGCTCGCGTACTCACCTGCGCTCACGTCCATCCAGTCTTGGTCTCCGTAGAGCCAGTGTACTTTGGGCAACGTGCCACGCTTGTCGGAGTCGCGGAATCGCTCCAACTTTGCGATTATCGGGTCTCTGCCCGTGACGCTTGGCGACAAAATCTTCAGAATCGACGTCTCTGTGGACGACTTGCGCCAGTAGAGCCCCAAGGCGTACCTCGCGAGCATGCCCAGCTCTTCCTCGTCGTTTGCACCTTTCACAAAACGGTGCGACGTATACCGGCTCGCCAACATTACGCCAATGGGCCCCAAGTTGCGGATGATGGGGAACGGCAAGTTGCCGCTATCCCACACACGGAGAAGAATCGCGTTCTTGTTGAAGAATCGCGGGAAGTTGTTGTACTCCCACCGGTTGCTCAGTGGCAATATATCGCGCACCTTGTTCTCTTGCGCGTAGTGTTCCATGGAGTCGGCACCAAATATGGACCGCTCAACGCCCACAGGCGAAACTAGAACGAGAGTTTCAATCCGCTGCGGGTACTTCAAGGCGTAGCAAAGCAGCAAGTACGCGCCAAACGAGTGGCCCATGAGTTTGAACTTCAGCAAGCCCCGGCTCCGGCGCCACTCCTCGATCGACTCGACGTAGTAGTTCTCGTAGATCTCGACCACCCGGCGCGTGTCCTGCGCAATTTTCAAGAGCTCTTCCGCGCTGTGCTCGTAGCTGAAGCTCTTCACTGACGGGTGGCCCATGGAGCTCTCCACAGCCTCGATCTCCAGCATGTCGACCTCGACGCCGGTGCCGTTACCAGAGCCGGTGCCGGTGCCGGCCACTGTGCCGCTGCTGCTGCTGTTGCTGCCGCCATCTTTGCTGCCGCTGCCACCTTTGCTGCCCTCGCCAGCACCGTCTTTCTTGTCCAAGTCCCGCAAAACCGCATTGATTTTCGGCGTCGTTAACGTGTCTTTCTTGCCCACTTTGAGCGGCCGGCTGCTCGACAACCCGTGGCCCAACAAGTCGATGCTTGTGATCTCGATCCGCTTGTTCGCGACTTTCGAGAGCTCGTCGTAGTTGCGACAGAAAAACCCAAGCCCTGCGCCGTACCCGTGGATCATGAGCAAGTTGTCCTCGGCGGTGCCCTGTGCAAAGTTCTGGATCACCAACGAGTTCAAGTAGTCGTTCTCTGAGATGGCGCACTTTTCGAGTCGTGCCGTTCTGTTTGCCTCGGGTTTCAGCAAGATTGGGAGAGTGTGCCCAAGGAGTGCCTGCTGCTGCTCTGCGAGCTCCTCTGACCGTCTGGCTCGCATCCAGTCCTTGAACGCGGCCAACATCCGCAGTTTGGTTTGTAGTTTGTGAGTTGCTATTTTGGTCTGGGTGTCCTGGTTAATGGGCTTGTAGCTCCGTATTGGTATGTCTGCAGCTCAGTGTTGGTTTGCCTGTCCGAGAATTCAGTACTGCTTTGAAATATGTTCGTGCTGTAGCCCTCGCTTCTGTTCCGCCTTGTTCCGCCTTGTTCTGCCTTGTTCAGCTTCTCACCACTTTTTGCAGTGTTGTTTGCCGATGGCGTGCAAAAAATGTCGGATCTTATAATATCGCTAAATGCGTTAACTCCGATCTCACGTTCCGAGTTTTCTAGCTGCACCAGGTGCCAGTTGGGGTGTCTCTTTTGAGTTTTGGGTGCCACTTGGGACACCAGTGTGTGCCGGATTTGTGTGCCAGTTTTTGTTGCCAATTGACTTCAAGCAGAGAGATTTGGTGACGTCGTCTGCAGCACGACAGCAAAAACCCCGCTCCAGGGAGTCCTGGGCCTGTTCAGTCTGGACCCTCGAGGCAGCACCAAAGAATCTCTTCCAAAAAATCACACACAATGGGACTTCGCTTTAACCACATATGTGGCATACCCGTTTCAACCTGTTATATTTGTCTCTTGTATATGATACATGACACAATTCTTCCTTTCATAGTTTTATTGTTCAAGCAATTCAATTTTTGGGAAACATAACAATATGTGTTACCGTTTAAAACTCAGAGGTTTTGTGGGTTTGAACATGTTTTATGGTTGGTGACTCTGTTGATAATACATGTTCATTACTCCATGAACTGTTTCATACTTGAATAGATGGTGTTACAAGATTGGGCATTGGGCATTTAGTGATATCTGAAAAATACCATTGAAAGAAAGATTGAAATAAAAGCTTTGAGTTACACATAGTTCACACTCAGTGACTGGGCTTATCGGCAGTAGGCAACAATTGCACTCTCTGGTGAATTCTACACATTTCGTCAAATCTTCCTCACTTATAACCAACGCAGGTGCCAACCGGATGGTAAGATCATATGTTGGTTTTGCCAATATCTCTCTATCTTGCAGTAATAAACACATATCCCAGGCTGTTGTACCACCTGCCTACGAAGGATCAAACACATTAGCAAGAAGCAAACTGAACCCACGACTTCACCAATAATCCCATTTGAGTAGTTTTTCAAGCCTTCAAGCTTTTTTTCTGTTTTTTTTTCTGTTTTTTGTTTTTTTGTTTTTTACAGAAACTTTTCCTTAAGCGCAGAGGCCTAATCCTAAGCGTGATTGCCTATAATCTCTCAAAATAGACGACTCGTCATACTCAAACTCTATCGAGATCATCGTTGAGGCGCGTCTCATAAGCTAAGAACCTAATATACCCAGACCCGACCCCTTTTCCAGATAAGCAGAGTCTGAGTCTAGAGTCTGGGTCTGCTTATCTAAAAAATCCCCGATAAGCTTTGCCTGCCCCCACTGGAAACTTTCCCGAGCAAACGAAGATGATCCACAGGGTTATTTAAACAGGGCCAAAAACTCAGTCAGAATGGAAGGACACAACTGATCATGGCTCTCATCACACAAATAGTTTGGATTGTGACATACGGCCTTTATTGTGTCTCGGCTGCCACTACTGTTACCAAACGTGGATTTTTTGATTTCGACTTTGGTTTTGATTTTGGGTTCCAACAATTTGGTCCCTTGGACAGCCAGACATGTCTTGTTCCAAAACCACACCCTGCAATGGTTGATAAAACCAACGTTTGGGCAGATTTGAATGATAATGAGGCAACTGAAATCTTCCAATACTTGACCAACGAATTTGGACTTGTTCACTATGATGCTGCAACTCCCTATGACAATTATTTGGTTTGGCTTGAGACTCTACGTCCAAACAAAACAGATGCCCTTGAGTACATGGATAATGATGGTCCATTGCCTGACAGATATGCAAGAGCCATCATTTATTTTGGAGATCAAGACCATGTTTCCGAGGAGTTTCCTGATGGATACTGGGAAACGTTCCAAGTTGGACCATTTCCAATCAGTGACAATACCAAAATTGAGCCTCTAACCTGGCAGTACTCAAAAACTAAAGTCCCATATAACATTGGTTACAGAGACGACCATCGGGCCAACATGCAGCGTGAATTTTTTAAGAAAGTATTCACATCTGACTTGATAAAACCTGTTTTAGAAGACCTTGTTGGTGAAATGATTGATGATTATGGTTCCAATAACTCTATTATCACGGCTAAAGACACATCACCTCTTATGATTGAAAACGGTGGCAGATCAATGTCATGGTGCTCAATTTTTTATGATATCTTAGGAGCTGAAGATATTTTACCAATTGGTATTCATTTTCAGATCGATATGACCGGTAGAAACATTAGTGATTGGTCTGTTCATCAATGGTACTACAATGGGATTGCGTATGATACTAGTGAAGAGTTCCGTAAAGCTTGGGAGTCTGAAAACTTCAAAAAGGCACCTCAAATTGATTTAAACAATTTAGGTTATATCAATCCAAACTATAATAAAGAAGAGCCAAGAGAACTTGATGAAAAAATGGCCCCAATAACAATTGAACCTCAAGGCCGCAGATGGAAATACAATGAGCAAGAAAGATATTTCAAGTGGATGGACTGGGAGTTTTATGTTGCATGGCTGAGAGACGTTGGATTAACTTTATTCAACATCAAATTCAAAGGCGAAAGAATCTTCTATGAATTAGGATTGCAAGAAGCTATAGCAGAGTATGGAGGTGATGATCCATACCAATCACACACTGCTTATTTTGATCGTGCATTTGGGTTTGGCAATAATGCTTTTGGACTTATTCCTGGGTTTGATTGTCCAAATAATGCAGAATATTTCAATGTTTCATGGCATAGTAAAGGCAACAATAATCATCAAAACAACTCATACTGTGTGTTTGAGTCAACTTTGGACTATCCTATTTCAAGACACACCTCCAAGAAATATTTGTCGGTTAGTAAAAATACTGCCCTCAATATCAGATCAACAACAACAATTGGAAATTATGATTATATGTTCACTTATGAGTTTTCATTTGATGGCACCTTAACAGTTTCAACCAGAGCAGCTGGTTACATTCAATCTGCAGCATATCATGAAGGAAGTGGCGATGAGTATGGGTTTAAAATTCATGATACCATCTCTGGTTCATTCCATGATCATGTTTTCCATTTTAAAGCTGATATGGATATTGCAAATTCTCCAAATAGAGTCAGCCAAATTGCCTTGAAACAAGCTCAAAGAGAATTGCCATTTAGAAAAGGTGAACTTTGGGATACTAAAATCAAACAGAGAAAAGTTATTACCAAAGAAACCGATTTGACTTGGCCTGAAAATGGACAAGGGATTTTGCTTGTTGAAAGTGCCACTGAAACTAATGCCTGGGGTCAGCCTCGTGCTTATAGAATCATTCCTGGTGACAATGCAGTTCATCGTATCTCTAAAAATAAGAAAAGAATTGATAAAAGTGCAAGTTGGTCACATTTTGATGCAGTTTTCACCAAACAAAAAGACACAGAAGAGGCCTCACTGAATTTGTTTAACATGGGGATGATTGATGATCCAATGGTTGATTTTGCCTCGTATTTGGACGGTGAAAGCATTGACGGTGAAGACGTAGTGTTTTGGTTCACCTTGGGGTTGCATCATTTGCCAAATACTCAAGATATTCCAAACACTTTGTTCAATACCGCAAGAGCAAGTATGTCTTTTACGCCATTCAACTATTTTGATGTTGAACAATCAAGAGATTCTTTGCAACAGGTGATGTACACGTATGATGACGAACACTGGGAGTTCAATGGGGTTGGTTTGAAAAAACCTTGTGATATGCCAATCCATCCGTTATCTGGGTTTGATAGCTTCAACTATAAAGGTTTGAAGATCGGCAAAGGAAGCACCAATTATCCAAGTCCATAGAAGAAAAGGCACCAACGGGTCCATAGAAGTCAATGGTTGAAGAACAGCAAAGTAGGCACCAATTTCAATAGACAATTGCGACCGGTTGTAAATTACTGTAAATCACTGGGTATTTTCTGTTAAAGCAACAATCTGACCATGCGTTTGAGCCCGGGTTAAGCTTTATTGAGACATTGCCTTGTTGTCTCTATGAAAACGAGCCTCAAATGTATTCTCGTGGACTTAACATATTTTGCTATGATCAATTGCATGACTTCGGTGGATGATTAACTGGAGATGAAATCACAATGAAAGTAGATTGTATGAATCTGATACTGTTTTAGCTGTTGGGGGATTTGGCAATGCATGTAGAAAAGTTGCTGAAGGTTACTAATTGATATTATGAAACGGAATTAGGGTCCAAGGGTAGCACATTCTCATACTTTAGCTGGGGATGTATTGATAGTTGCATAAGAATTGAAAAACTCTGTTTCAAAGGGAACCAAATCAACAATACCTATCAGCCCAAATTTTGAAACAATACGTTCCCAATCTAAATTTCGTATGAATTGTGGTAGTGATTTGGATGAAAAATCAGAAAATTCAAAGGGTGTTAATCATTTTGATAATAACCCAAAAAATCAACACCGGAGTACATCAAGGAACTGTACCAAAATATAAACAAAACATACAGTTGGGAATGTATTAGATGTTTAAACTCAAATTAAATTAAATCAAATTAAATCTGCAGTTGAAAGAGAACAAACAACTTGCAAGAAAATAAATAATGAAATAATGCAGAAAAATTGACAAAGTTGGGTAGATTGACAATCAAACAAGAAGAGCTTTTTGGTGAACCAAAAAATGCAGGAGCAGAGTATTTTTTAAATCATAAGATTAATGTTAATGAGAGCTAAGTGGCAAAGATACTTTCAAAGAAGAGCCATTCAAAACTACTCAGAGTAACGCACAAATTTGTGAGAAGACATTTCCCAGTTTACCGCGCTTGCATCGCGCGCGGACAAAACCCAGCATCTTTGAAAAATTCCCATCTTCATCACACTCTCACCAACACTCTCACCAACAACACCAGAACACAAATGCCTATCCACATTTTGGCCTCAACAGTGTTGGAGGGTCCGCAGGTCATTCCTGGCTGGGACTACATCAAGTCCTACGGCCCCCTCGTTGTCAGTGCAATCTCTCTCAAGTACTACTTTGCCGGTGCCACCAACACCTGGGACAAGAACTTGCACGGCCAAGTGTACGTTGTCACCGGAGGAACTTCAGGGTTGGGCGCCAGCATCGTGGACGAGCTTGCGTCCCGCGGGGCCCAGGTGGTGCTCTTGGTACGCAATATCCACGACGGCTGGCTCGTGGACCATGTTGAAAACTTACGCGAGAAACACGGCAATTTGTTGATCTACGCCGAAGAGTGCGATTTAAACTCGTTGCTCAGCGTGCGCAACTTTGCCACCAGCTGGTTGAACAACCAGACGCCGCGCCGCATTGACGGCTTGATTCTCTGTGCTGGAGAGTCCTTGCCACTCGGCAAGCCTCGTGAGTTGTCTGCCGACGGCGTGGAAAAGCAAACGGCGATCAACTACTTGGCCAACTTCCACTTGTTGCACTTGATGGCGCCGGCAATTCGCTCGCAGCCTTCCGATAGACGCGTCAAGATCTTGGTGGCGAGCTGCATGTCGCACATTTTTGCCCAGGTCGACTTGGACGACTTGCTTTGGGAGAACCGTAGGTACCCAAGCAACAAGCCTTGGAAGGTCTTTGGTACCTCAAAACTCTTGTTAGCATGTGCCGTGAAGGAGTACCAGAGACGCTTGGACCTGTACGAAAGAAGCGACAAAACGCAGATGAGTGTGCGCGCAAATATGGTGATTCCAGGCATGATGAGATCGCCGTCCACAAAACGGTTTTTGTCATTGGGCCTGTTGCTCGGCTTGTTTTTGTACGTTTTGATGTACCCAATATTGTGGTTATTTCTCAAGTCCACGTACCAGGGGGCACAGAGCTTTTTCTATGCCTTGATGAACCCAGAGTTGGAAACTGTTCCGGGGGGAAATTTTATCCAGGAGTGCTCGATTGTCGAGAAGAGATTGAAGTTTTTGGATGACCCCGAATTCCAGAAGAACTTGTACGACAAAACAGAGAAGTTGATCCTTGACTTGGAGAAAGAGTCGGCCAGAAAGGCGAACAAGAACAAAAAGAAAGACAAGTCCAAGAAGGCCAAGGCCAAGGCCGAGAAAAAGCCAGAGCCTACACCGGAGGATGAGAAGAACAAGTTGTCGTTTTTGAGACAGCAAAAATTGCAAGAAGAATTGCTCAAAATGGACAAGGAGTTGCCCTTGTTTGGGGACAATGCCGGTAAGAATACGCTTGTTAAAGAAAATAAGTACTTGAAAGACTTAGACAGACGTTTTGAAGAGAGGCAAAAAGTGCTAAAGAAGGCCAATTAGCCGCAATTTGGCCAACTTCGCTATCACGTATAAATAATTGTAACGAACATCTAGTCTTTGTAGATGTCATAGTCCTAACCACGTGCGAAATTGCTCAGTTTGGCCCAGCTGCTCTGTTTGTGTGATGTCAAAGTTACTTGGAACCTCAAACGTCGATTCCGGGACCTTCTCATTCAATATTGTCTCTTTGTATGTCTCCACAAAATTCTCCAAGGGCTTTTTAGCTTCCAACATCATGCGCTTGCTCAATTTGCTGAACTCCTGGGATTTCTCGAATTTCTCAAAAAACTTGGTAACTTTCAAAAACAACGTATCGTATTGCAAATTCTGAGATATAGCACTACTTCCTTCGCCATCAATCGGTATAATCTCCAAAAACTGCCTTCTTGGGAGTACCTTATCCAAAGCCAAAAACCTAGTTTTCTGCTCCGTTTGTTCTGCAAGATTCTTTTCTACTGCTACTTGCTTATCATCATCATCTTCTTCTTCTTCGTCATCGCTATCCATCAATGCTAATGATATTTCGTTGCTATTCACGACTTTGCTACTTTGTACTTTGTGAGTTACACTTGCTTCAAATCGCACATGCAAGTGGGCACTAAACCACATCCTGGGCTTGAGGGTTTTCAAAAGAACCTCATTTACTGGTGATCCAAGTGTGCAAGTCTCTATATCTCTTGCAAAATATGGCTTTTTTGCTAATAGAGCCTTTTTGTCACCATACTCAACGATTCTTGTAGGCCAATCGTGTGAAAGAAATATATCCATGGGTTCTTGTGACAACCTCAGGTATGTGTACATTTTCAAATACTCAAGCTTTCTGACATGATAAACTGACCTTATCGAGCTTGCATTGAAAGGGTGCTCCTCAAAGCTGTTCTTCATGAAGTTGGATTCGTTGAATATACCCGATATTCCTCCAATTTTCAAACCTTTGAACCACAAAACGTTGGACTTTCCCATATAGTAAATGTTCGGGGCAACCCAGCCGCCAAATTTGATCTCATTCATAAATCGGCTGGACTCGTGATTTCCACCAACGAACAAAGTCAAAATGGGCGCTTTCTTCACGCCATCGAAGTACTGCTGAAAATCTCTGAACTTCCTGTACTTTTCTGGAACTGCAAGTGATTTCATATCAGCCTCATCTCGCACAGCCTGAAAATCACCGCAGATCAAAAGAATATCAACTTTTTGTGCTTTGCTTGCACTCAATGACCGAATTCGCGAGTAAATTGCATCAAGTTCGCCGTGACAGCATCCCACCACTGCTATGTTAACCATCTGCGCTTTTCGTCATTTTTTCAAAAAAAATTTATGTAAACAAATTTCCGCAGTGAACCTAAGCTTTGATCGATTAAGCTTGCTGAACATGAACAGAATCTCACCAAATTCGAAAACTGCAAATTGTGAGTGACTCGAACGATTATCAATAGAAAATTGGAGATTTTGGGTGAAACAAAGAAAAAAGAGAGAAAATT
Organism: Saccharomycopsis lassenensis; assembly: GCA_031125475.1. Lineage (NCBI taxonomy): Eukaryota > Fungi > Ascomycota > Saccharomycetes > Ascoideales > Saccharomycopsidaceae > Saccharomycopsis > Saccharomycopsis lassenensis. Next base: position 23,335 of record JASTUK010000015.1, read on the forward strand.
AGTGATTTTTTTTTTTCCATGGGACAAAATATTGGTTTTCTTTCACTATTTATATTGAGCAGAAGTGTTTTACATGAAATGCATGCATTAGATGCTTGTTCATTTGTTTGAAAATAGTGAAATAAAAATTCTCTTGTCAAGACTTGATTGTATTTGTTGAAGTAAACATCGACAGAGTGGTCAGACAAATCATACTGATATCTCAAGATGACGATAACAAAAGCAGAACTTAACTTGCTTCTCGAAATGATTTTGCGGCAGTCAATCCAAATCTGGGAAGACTCCAATAAGGGAAGATGGGATGTTTTAGCAAAGACATTTTACACCGCGTTACGAAAAGTACCAGAGGAAGAAGAAAGTGTCGTTGAGATCTACAAAAGAAGCCAACAGTGTTTGGACTTTTTCCAAGAGCACCAGATGGATTTGAACCCCACGCTTGAAATAGTCAAAGCTATTGAACGTAATAGGCACTTAAGTATCGAGCGTTCATACACTTCCAAATTTCGCATAATTTTGAAAAAGCCAAAGTTGTGCACAAATCCTAGGGAGTTCAAGTCCAGTCTAATTAGTTACAGGCTTCCAATTGGTTCCGCTATAGGAGTTCGAAGACATGTGAGCCATACCAAAAAATCAGCAGGATATAGGCCGCCGCTTTTACCAAAAGATCCTAACAGAATGTGATTTATGCTATTGAACAAACGAAATAAGTAAGCCTCGAACATCTTTGAAAACTTGTTGGGCCAAATATGCTCTCGAACGCCAAAATAATTTTACAAAAACAAGACATCTGCTAGTGAGAGCTTTTTCTGTCGTTTGTTTTTCGTAATTTTTTGTGGTGCTTTTGAGTTTCCAATGCTGGCTTTCTGTTTTTGATCAGTTAAAAAATTGCACTTTTAACGATCTCAAAGTTGCGTATTTGCCCGTTTTTCTACCAGAATTTTCTTTTGGAACAATGCTCTTGTGTGGCGGAAAGTGCCGCGGACTTGAAATTTGTTGCTGCGGATTCATAGTGTTTTACTTAATTACGTAAATTATTTTATTACTGTGACGGCACTGTGGCGCCTTATCCGAATACAGGTCAAACGTTCCGCCAATCGCGGGGAGGATGACGTAACGAAAAAAAAACTGTTTTTGTTTGTCTCCCAAAATTCTGCTGAACAAATAATTCTATAACGAAAAGTTTTGCGACCGTTTTTTACAACTTCAAAATCTACTGGTTGAAAGATTAAACAGCATTTTATTAAGTTAGTTCGATTGAGAATTTCACTATTGATTCCAAATCTTGTTTGATTTCTTGTCTTTTGTCGTTTAGTCATTTACATCATTCTCTTGTTCAATTTTTTCAAACAAAGGGATAAAAATGATAGAAACATTGAACAATCAGCTTTCACAATTAGTCTGTTTTGCCTCGAAAGTTATGATGGACGAAGAAGACGACAAAGTAACGCTCACTACCCAGGAGATAGATCAGATTATAGAGAACTTTGAAAATTTGAGTAACTCTGAGTATGACGCATTTTTAAAAAGTGCGAACGAGGTGTATCTAAATGATAAATACTGGAATTTTAGCCAGTCTGAAGCAGTTGTCCTCACTGAGATTGAAGAAACGTTAAGATCAAAAGTAGTCAACTTTTTGTTTGTTGAAGGTATCTTGATATTGAATGAAAAGATTGATTCTTTGATCAAAGAAAATCCTACTGGCAACTTTGCTACATGTGCAAATTATTTGTATCGTTTGAGCGATTTGCTTTATTTTAAACTTAGTGATCCATCTGTTGACAATAACATATGCAAATTGTTGCAAAGAACTGATTTAATGGAAACTATCTTGCTGTTTTATGAAGTTAGCTTGACGATAAATGACAGTGAGCCATACGAGAATTTGGTTTCTTTGATTGTTTCGTATCACTTATTTGAGCCAAATTTGTTTGTTAAACTTCAGACTTTCTTCAATGACAACGAAGAGAAGTGGAACAGACTACTTTCTCAGACTAGGTTTAATGAACCTAAGAAGAAATCCATTGGCTGCTTAGAGTTTTTTGCACTGTTTGATCAGATTCAATCAGTCACAAAGTGTACAAAGAAATCACTTTTGAGAATGGGCACTGATTATGATTGGAAATCAGCAATATGGTCGTTGGCTCAGTTGATCAAAGATATTGAGTCTTACGAGACTGTAATGACACAATTTAACGAGTGCTGTACGTCTTTTGATCAAGAGAAGAACTCCAAATTTATTTCTTGTTTAGTTGAGATTTACGGCAAACTTTGCAGTGAAAATTCCGTGAAAGAGTTGTTAATTACTTTGTTAATACAAGGCAAAAAATTCACAATTTTTCAAAATGCAAAGTTTTTCCAACATAGTGAAACAAGCACCAAGTTTTTGATTGATTGTATCTGCAGATGTTTTGTTAGAGTCTATCTTGAGAACAAGAAGCTTTTTTTGGACAAAGAGATTGACGACGCCATTCACGAGCATATGAATACAACTCCAAAGAATGCTAAAGTTCTAAAAGTGATCAATGACAGAGAACTCCAATTCAGAATTATCTTTGAGTTTTTGGAGCAAGGAGACAAGTTTGATATTGAAAAATTTAGCAAAAACGAGTTCTCAAACTTACCAGATGACGATAATGACTACGAAAGTAATTTAATGTTTTATTTGTTCGTTGCGTTGAACGAATTGAAGATTTATTTGACTAATGATCTCAACGCATCGATGCTGGAAAAATACTTGGAATTGCACATGTACTTTAAGAATCTTGGCTCGTCGCTTTCTTTGGAAACAGTATTCATGCAATTGTGTTTTCGTTTGACTAGGCTTTGCAAGAGATATTTTGACGTCAACTCTGATTTGCCAAAGGCATTTCTTGATAACATGGAAGAGTTTGATTGTAATGTTCCAATGGCCAAGATGAACCTCATTTTTAACGAGACTGAAGTATCTCAAAAAGTGAGCTTCACTCACAAAAAATCTAACAGCAATGCAGATAATGGAAGCCTCAGAAAGTTTCATTACAGAATTGAAATGGCTAAAAGAATTGAGAAAATGTTCCAAAATTTAAATCTAGCGCTCCAAATCCATTTAAAGCTCACAAAAGAAATGGTAAAAACCATAAAGTTGACAACGCCTATTGTACAAAAAATTATCTTGGTGTTGTTTTCGGCATTGTTGGCAAATTTCGACATGTATTATAACGACAAATTCGAGTTGTTGGTTTATGGAAATCAGGAATTGATTTTGAGCACCTTGGAATTATTGGTTAAAGAATCACCAAAGGATAACATGAGATTAATACTTGACTTCATGGAAACCAACGGTGATTTGAATCCTTACATTCACCAAAGCTGTCCCGTTCTAATCAATCATTTGATGTTCCACACGGCTTCTGAAAAGGTATTACAAGAAACAATTCTAAACGATGATATGTTAGTCTCGCAGTTGAATCGTTGTTTGAGAAAATGGAACGACAATTTGAAAGGAGTTCAGCCAATTTCAGAATTTTTAAAAGAAAACAACAAACTCGCCCACACAAAAGATAGCGAAGTTTTGAAAAACGTGGACATCAACAAGTTGCTTGAGAAACTAGCGGTTGAAGATGCCATGTTGAAGAATGATTTATGAAACAGAAGAAAAAGTAATTACGACTATACTATATCCTTATAATATATTGCTACAACGAGATCAAAAATAGCAAGTTACAAAATTAGTAAGATGTTGTGAATAGTAACTTAAATGCACCTTAGCTAAAACCTGTATAGGTCATGCAATCGAATCTTATCACCATGTTAAATACCCAGCTTTTACCAACTCATCCACTGTGGTAGCCTTCTTGCCGGTTTCTTTCATATATTGCAAGTAAGCAACCCTCACAACAAAAGATTGACCTCTCAATTTGATCAGATAATCGTCCCACACAAAAGGAACCGAAACATCCTCACCTGGTGATGCACTCAGTAAAATTTGCGAGTTGAAAAAGTTGTAGTAATCGATATCAACGGGGTAATCCAACAGATGGAACTTGTAATCCAGCCCGTCGACCTTATTGTACTGATCAAGTTCCCATTTTTGCATCTCTTTGATCAGCGGCAACTTGATTTTGCCAGCCCATAATCTGGCAAGCCACGCTCCCTGTGTCTCTGAAGTACGGGCTGGTAAAATGTATCTCGGAAGCCCAATGCATGCTAATCCAGGCCACTGATAAGACACAATGTGTTGGTAAAGACCGTTCACTTTTTGGCCATTGCTCAACAACGGTTGAACCAAATCTTTTGATATGCTGTCTGCGGTGCTTTTGAACAGATCCAAGTACGGCGTGGACAATGATTGCAAGAATGGGTAAGATCTGAGATAGCCAGTGGCAAAAATGACTTTCGAGACTCCTTGAACCACGGAGCCGTCCACAAAATGAATCAGGTTTGTTGCGTGATCAAATTTCGCGATGTTTGGCTTCTCAACAAGGTTTGGTGGGGTCGGCAAACTGTATTTTGACGAAGCGTTTCTGTGTGATTTGTATACTGTAACGTTTGGAAGCAGCAGCAGGATTTGGGTCAGAATATCAACACCCGAGGCGCTATTGCCCACGACCAATACTTTCGACTCGTTGGCAAAGTCCTGGGGATCGTCAAAGTCTTTAGCATGAACTATAGACTCTGGGGAATTCTGAAACCACTGCAGAAGCCCTTCAAAATCGGGAATATATGAAGAGTTGTAGTTTCCCAGAGCCACTGCAACAGCATCAAAAAGCTCCGACTCGGAGTCTTGTTTAGTCTCAACCCCGTGAGCAGACTCGACTTTCGAGCTCAGCACCTTCCACTGGTACTGGTCCCAAGATATGTCAGACAATTGACGGCCAACTTGTGGGCCGTTCCCGTTGATGAACTCAACGCTGTCCACAATTGTGTTGAAACTGACAAGCGGTCTGATGTCCTCGGAGTAGTCTCTCAAGTACTGCAAAACCTCCGCTCTGTCGGGATACAACGGCGTCGATTCCAGAAACGGCGTGTCTTTGAACTCCATCAAGCCCTTTGGGGTGTTTGTGTCCAAGTACTTGTACATGGGCGAATGCCAAACTGGCGAGCCGCCAGGGCCTATCACGGGCTTCTCGTACCTGTTGTGTGCGGTCCAGTCCTTGAAAGGGTCAACCAAGGGCACTTGCGGCAACCGCTTGTTTTGTAACTTGTTGCTGGACTTGAGCTCATCCTTCGAGTAGTTCCAGAGCCCACCAAAAGTGTCGCGTCTTTCGTACAACTTCACCGTCACATTCTTCTCTTTAAGAAGAGCCTTGGCAAATGCCACTCCCGCAGGCCCTGCACCTATAACTGCGACTTTTTTCACTTCTTTCATTGTGCTGTGCTCGTTTGCAAGAAACAAGGGTTTCAGATGGGAAGAGTGCAGAAAACAAATTTCGAAAAAGTAGCACCTTTCGGATCCTTTTATATACGTGCAAATCTATGCTCACACAGTATGCCTCCGGGCCTTATCTCCGAGACTATTCCAAGATCGCGATGGCATTATGTCATGTGATCCGCCAGTTCGGGCTCACGAGTCTTTACGAAGTGACTTTTGACTTTTTTGGGTTTTTTTGGTTTTTTTGATTTTTTTTTGACTTTTTCGTTTTTTTGATTTTTTTGACTTTTTCGACTTTTTTTGTACGGTTTTTTTTCTGCACATTACATTTTTTCCAATCTGCACTCAAAGAACAAAAGAATTCTTGGCTCCGACCCCGGGTAACCGCCATCTCTTCTGGGTGCTAATTATTTACCGGAAACACATTACTAACGGCTATCGGATTTGTGAGGCGAGAGTTGAAACAGACAGCCACAGAGACCAGCGGGAAACAGTTTGTGCAGAAAACAGTTGGTGCACAAGCAGCATACAGGACCCTTGTGTGTGAGAAAGAAGCAATCATATCCAGGCTACCCGTATCGGGATTTGAACCCACCACTCTACAGCACACTATATTACACTATATTACACACTATGAACAAACTAAAGAAACTAGTTGCAAAAGACGCACTGCACACAAAGTACGAGTCGTTGCCCATGTACGAGGACGTGCCGATGCAGAACATGCCGCGGGTCTCGACGACACTTCAGATAGGCGGCATGACGTGCTCTGCGTGCACCTCGTCGGTTGAGTCTTGTTTGAGCAAAATCAGCGGCGTTTCCAGTGTCAGTGTGTCGTTGATGACAAATCAGGCGATTGTGGAGCACGACTCCTCTATGAGTGCTGCCACGCTAGCGGCCGCCGTCTACGACCTAGGCTTTGACGCCTCGGTGGCCAGCTCAGTGCCCAGTGGCGTTGCAGCCAACTCCGAAAGCTCCGAACTGCCCGTTTCCGACCAGCTCTGCACGTCCAAGATATCTGTGCACGGCATGACGTGTTCCGCGTGCACACAGTCAGTGACGGAGGCGTTGCAGCTGGTTCCCGGCACCAAGAACGTTCAGGTCTCGCTTTTGACCGAGGAGGCCGTTGTGGATCACACCAACGCCGTTTCTGGTGAAGAATTGGCCGCCAAAATCGACGACTGCGGCTTCGAGGCCGCCTTGGTGTCCCTGACCCGTGCTACGCTGCAACAGCTGCTGCTGCTGCTGCTGCTGGCCCTCGTTGAAACTAAGTTGTCCGTTCACGGCATGACGTGCTCGGCGTGTGTGAACTCTGTCACAGGGGCCTTGAAAAGCGTGCCTGAGGTTGAGAGCGTGAACGTGTCGTTGCTCACCGAGGAGGCGGTTGTGTTCCACGTGCCGCTGGTGAGCCCTGAGACACTCAAAACTGCCGTGGATGATTGCGGTTTTGACGCAGAAGTTGTTTCCAGTGGCACTGCTGATGCCGGCTCCTTGCAGCGCATGTGCTTCAAGTACTACGGAGACTTGGACGCGACTGAGGATGAGCTCCGTTTGATGGTTATTGACGAGTTCCCCGCCGGAATAGAGGTGTTTGACGTGAACACTGACGAGAATCTTATAACTGTGGGGTTCAAAAACCACATAGTGGGGGTCAGAGACTTGTACCAGTACATCCAGAATACGTTCGAAATTGACTTGCTCGTGACCAACTCCAGCCAAGAGACCAACGACTCGCAGTTGCTGTACTTGTCCAAATTCAAAGAAATCCAGTTTTGGAGAAACGCATTTTTGAAGTCTCTCATCTGTGGTGTCCCTGTGTTCATTTTGGGCCACATGATTTTCCACAAGCTTGTACACAAATTCGACACTATGCTAGTGCCTGGAATCTATCTCAAAGACATTGTTCAGTTGGTCTTGTGCACGTATTTGCAAGTAACAGTGGGGAAGCACTTCTACGTCAGTGCCTACAAGTCATTGTTGCACGGCTCGGCTACTATGGACGTTCTTGTTGTTACTTCAACAACAATCTCGTACTTTTTCTCTCTTTACTCGATGTTCATGTCGTTTTGTTTGCAGAATACAGAGTATCCGATTCTTTTGTTTGACACGGCCAGCATGCTTTTCATTTTCATACTGTTGGGCAAGTGGCTCGAGAGCAAGGCAAAGGCCCAGACTACAAGCTCGTTGCTGGAGTTGATGAAATTGATTCCGTACAGCTGTGAAGTTGTGCAAAACGTGGAAAAATTTGAAGAATTGGTCACAGCGGGCACTTTTAGCGATTCTGAAGTGCCAATAGAGAAGATATCTGTGGATTTGTTGCAGTTGGGCGATATTGTTTTGATCAAGCCTGGCGACAAAGTACCAACAGACGGGGTTTTGGTGTACGGAAACACAGAAATTGATGAGTCGTTGCTCACAGGAGAGCTGTTGCCAGTTTCCAAGCAAAAAGGTTCAGTCTTGATTGGCGGGTCTGTGAACTTGGCCAATAGCGTCTACATGAGAGTTGTGAAAGTTGGTAATGAAACTCAGTTGAGTAAAATCATCACATTGGTTAAAAACGCTCAATTTCTGAAGGCACCAATACAGAAATACAGTGACTATATTGCGTCAAAGTTTGTCCCGGCTATCATTGCGTTGGCGTTTTTCACCTTTGTGTTTTGGTACTCTGTGGTCACATTTGGCATCATGACGGACGAAAGCACTTTTTTGCCCAAAATATTCATCAAGAACAAGGCCAACGGGGTTTTCTTTAATTGCTTGAAGATAGCCATAAGCGTGGTTGTTATTGCCTGTCCTTGTGCCCTTGGTTTAGCAGCACCAACTGCTATCATGGTTGGCACTGGAGTGGGTGCCAAAAATGGTATTTTGATCAAAGGCGGAGACGTTTTCCAGACGTTGTCACAGGTGAATGCCGTTTTATTCGACAAAACAAACACTTTGACAACCGGGGTCATGAGCATTTCTGAGGTTGATTTGCGTGAGGAGACATTGCAGGTCTTGGGGCTTACGCAAGGCCAGTTCTGGTACATGGTGCAAAGCACAGAGCAAAACAACAACCACCCAATAAGCAGAGCCATTGTGCGCTACTTGGACAACGTGAAGACGGAGGAAATCAAGACATTGAGTGTTGAAAATGTGGTAAGCAAAGGTGTTATTGGACAGTTTGAGACAGATTCTGGTGCAAAGTTTGAGATCAAGATTGGAAACCATCAGTTGGTGGGAGAGAAATTAATAGAAAAGGAAAATAGCGATGTTGTGCCAAAAGACGTGGGGACTGTGGTCTTTGCTTCGATCAATGGCAAGTACTGTGGCCGGTTTGTGATCAACGACAAGTTGAAGCCGGACGCGAGAAGGGTTGTTGAGTACTTGAAGTTTAAAGGCATTGAACCGATGATGGTCACCGGCGACAACTTTTTAATCTCCAAGAAAATCGGCAAGTTGTTGGGAATCCCGTTGGCAAACATCTTTGCCGAGGTCTCGCCGGAGGAGAAAGAGGATATTGTGGCAAATACCAAGCAAATGGGCAAAGTTCTCTTCATAGGTGACGGTATCAACGACGCCGCGGCTATCAGTAGTGCGGACATTGGGGTGTCTTTCAACGACTCCACAGATATTGCCGCCAGTGCGGCCGACATTATCTTGTTAGATTCGGACTTGAAGAACTTGGTGATGGCCATAGACATCAGCGAAAAGACGTTCAAGTGCATTCAAGTGAACTTTTTGTTGGCGAGCGTATACAACTTGTTGATGATCCCGTTTGCCATGGCTGGAATCGTGCTGCCGTTTTTGGCTGCTGCGTCGATGAGTATGAGCAGTGTGTGTGTTGTGACGAGCTCGTTGCGGTTGAAGTTGTGGAAGCCTCCAGCGGTGTGAGCCATTTTTTTGCCTGCTGTATAAATATAATCATGACTATGTAAATGTAAATGTGTTTTCAATTGCTGTAGAAAAGTGTGGGCGACGTTTGGTTCCGTCTATCTGGCCCAAGGTTGAAAAGTGCAGAAAAAAGTAAAATAAAACAAAACTCAAAACTCAAAACTCAACTCAAAAAACAAAAAACAAAAAACAGAAAATAAAAAAACTCACTAAAAAACACAAGGAAATGCAATGCAGCAAAATTGAAGATCTCTTGAAAGTTTAACATTTTTGAAAAATCGCAGCCAGATCAGATAATGTGAGTCTGGAACGGAACCATCACAACGCAAAAACACAGCATTTTCCAACTAGAAAAACCATGGAGAAAATAAACTCAGCCAAAACATTGCCGCACGCGCACACTGGCGGCCGCCTGATCCTTCAGTTACTCCAGGAGCTTCCCGAACACTGTGGGAAACTTATGCTATCCGAGCTTGGCAACAAAGCCCTTGTGCTTGTTTCCCAGAGTAACGAGGAGATCTGCCGGCACCTTGCGAATACGTTGTTGTACACGTGTTGCACGGTGTATGGGGCCAGCGCGAACCCTGGCTGGCGCTTTGCCTACTGTCGGCAGTTGTACAGCTCAGACCACGTCCGGGTCAGGTTGTACTACAACAGCAGACGCTGCTCTTTGACGCTCCAGTTCCTCCAGCAGAGTTTTGCGTCCCGGGACGTGGAAGCGGTGCGTTCGTTTCTGAAGTATGTGAAGCTGCTTGATTACCACGATACCAGGAGATCCTTGGGGTCCCAGTTGTTGTCGCAAACTTGTGCATTGCTTGGTCCCCAGGATATACAAATCCGGGTTGCCTGGGACCCAGAAAGCGTGCTAACTCTCAATGCGGCCACGGTTGGCGCGCTTTGCCAAAAAATGGGCAGCCTCAAGTTGGAAATTGGTCCCCAACTCGTGGATTTGTACATTTGTGCAACAACCATTCGGGACTTTGACCAAGTCAAAATCCACAGACCAAAGAAGCTCTTGCGTTTGTCGCTTTCCTGCCGTCTGACCGTGAGTGACTTTTCCTCGTTGGCAAGATTCAAAAACCTCAAACTGTTACGATTGCTCGCGCAATGTGACGAAACCATCAATCTTGACGCACTTCGCGGCTTGCGCAGGTTGGAGTCACTCACAATTCATGTAGTGGGACCTGAGGTCTTGGTGATCAGCAAGTTGCTCTGTTTGCGTGAGTTAAATATCGGTAGAAGAGGACAGATGATCAAGACCTTAGACTTGCAGAGCTTGCCGAGCTTGGCGTCGTTGAATATGAGTGAAGGTGTTTGTGAGACGCTAATTATCGACAAGGTTCCGAATTTAAAGGCCATTTCGGTGTTCACTGCGGCGCCACATCTTGTTGTCATGCGCGAAACTGGTTGCAACTTGACGAGTGTGCACGTATCGCACAAAACGCTCAAAAACATGCCAGCGAGTGTTTTGCACAATCTCGCAACATTGAAGTTGAGAGACGTGGAGGACGCTAATTGGGATTATAGCAGCTACCCCCAACTACGCCATCTTGAGTTGGACTACGGCTGGTCTATGGGAGCTGCCAGCAGCGTGACTATCGCAAACGAGAGTTTGCGTACATTGGAAATTCGGAACTACAGGCTTGAGCACCTTACACTCGAATGTCCGCAGTTGCGCTCTCTCAAGTACAAAGTGTCCGCTGTGGTTGAGTTTGCCAGTCCTCTGCCCAAATTAGAACATTTGATTTTGCCGTGGTTTGGCCAATCGAGCTCGTCCCATAAAGCAGGCGCAGCGGGCCAAGTTGATCTGCTACTACGCCAGTTGGACACGAGCTGGTTGAAAACTGTCAATCTCACAGTTTGCGGCCTCAGTCTGATGGCCGCGTTTGCCAGTGCCTCGAACTTAGAGACCTTGGACTTGACTCACAACTTTATCCTGCAAATTGAAGGCATTTCCCAGTTCAAATACCTCAAAACGCTCTCTTTGTGGGGCAACAAAATCGCAAAGCTTGAAGGTTTGCCGAGCAGCTTGACGAGCCTCAATGTTGGTGAAAACGAAATAGAGTGCTTGGAGAATGTCGACCATTTGGTGAACTTGCAAATGTTGGATATCGAATACAACTCCATTCTGCTTATCAGCACGTTGAAAGGCATGCGATCTCTCAAACACATGAAAATGTTACACAACCATTTGAGGGACATAGAAAAAGTGTGCGACTTGCCCCAGCTTAAAACTCTCGACGTGTTGGAAAACAAACTCACAGTGTTTGATCCTCACAAAGGCCTCGTCAATGTGCCAAACTTGGAGCTGCTTTCTGTTGGTCTGTCCATTGAACTTGTGGGCCAGTGCGAGCCGTTGTACGCCTGCAAGATGCTACAGCAGTTGAATATTGAAACGGCCCTGCACTGCGAGTCGCGCCTCGATTTGTCCAGATTCAGCCAAGAGGTGGTCACAAATATCGAGCCCCTGGAGTTGTTAGATGCTTGACCCAGTCTACAGGAAAATTACATGGGATCAATCATAATTTTCTTTTTTGTTCTTTCTTTTTTGTTTGTTTTATTCATTCGTTTTTGTTTTGTATGGAGTAGTCAGTCACACCACGGCGTGCACGTTTCCCAGCCCAGTTCACAACTCAATGCTGATTTTGTTGTTGGTGGTGCCCACAACGTCGAAGAAGCTGGCACGCAACGGCGTCACACTGATGTTGCCCTCAAAAATCACTTTGCCGTCGTTGATACCTTCACTTTCGCGAATGGCCTTGTGCACGTACTCAAAGTCCGGGTTCCACTTGAACTGCACCCTGTTGTAGGCACTCTCGTCGGCAATGTCACTTTGCTGCTCCTCGGAGTTGTCCAGCTTGAAGATCGAGACCCACCGGTTTTGGAAAATCAGAGTGAAAAACACCTCTGTTTGCTTTGGTGTGAGCAACGACTCCACAAGCGGGATGTTCACCGAGTACAAGTCCACCGGGGTATTTGTGGCACTGTTTGTACAGCCCCAGTTCTTGTACAAGTACTCAATGATCTTAACACTGTACTCCGCGGCCTTGCGCAAGATTCGGGGCTCCAGCTCCTTGTTCGTGTAGCCAAACAGCACACCAATGGCCTTTTTGCCATGAATGGCACCTTCCAAGGCAGCACCTATGGTGCCACTCGACAAGATGTACGCCGCAGTGGTGTTCTTGCCCACGTTGGGCCCACTGATCACCAAGTCCACGGGGCCTTTCTCCTTGTACAAGTGGTGAACACCAATATCGGTACACAGAGCCGGGGTCCCGTCAATGAGTGCCCATTCTTTGAGGCCCATGTCCACGTACTTTTTGTTGCGCACGGGGAATGGCCCGTTGTACGAGTTGCTGTCCTTGTTTGGATATATGAACGAGGCGCTCAACTCCTTGCCGGCAAAGTGGGCCTTGCCGATCCACAGTCTTTGCACGTCTGGCACAACAATGCTGAGGTCCCAGTCAGTTTGGGTCTCTATAGCATCTACAAGGTACCTAATATACCCAGATACAAGGTCATTTGGAGGTCCGTCGTCGTTTGTGAGTAGTACGTGCATTGGAGTCGGTGGAGGGAAACAGCGTCTTGGAGCAAAAAATGTGTGGAGCGGTGTGGTGCGGTGCGGTGCGATATAAGGGGGTGCGATATATCGGGGGGGGATAAAATTTTGTAAAAGGGGGTGGAGCAAAAAACAGCCAGAAAAAGCCAGAAAAAAAAAAGTATACAGCCAGTGTGGGGTGTATGTATGACATTAAAGCGGACCCTAAGATATGTGGCTGGACACGTGAGATTGTGTGTAGCAGCAGCAGCAGCGGCAGCAGTGTCACATGTACGGGTTTGTGCTCACAATCAGCCGCGTGTTGTCGGAGCGTTTTGCCTTGCCGCGCCGCATAAACCGCGTAATAAAACTGCGCGAGTCGTCGTTTTCGTTTGACTCGCCCGCGTCAATGCGGTTGATCCACCAGTTGGCGATAAGGAACCCCACAATACAGAAGAAGAGCATCACCGACATGATGCCGAACCACCAGCCGAGCCCACTTGTTTTTGCGCCAGGAACCTCGACATTCATGCCGAAAAGCCCCGTGATGATGTTCATTGGCACAATGATTGTACCAATAAGCGTGACTTTGGACAAGATGTTTGTGACCTTGTTGTTCGAGTTGAACGACTCCACCTGCAACTGGGCAAGGTAGTTTGTGTAGGACCGCGACAAGATTTTCTCGTACGAAGTCAAGTTCTGGTACATCGTGATGATATGGTCCTGGATATCGCCCAAATAAAGCGCAATGTCTGCTCTTGGTTGCGAGTTGTCTGCTGAAGTCGGAGCGTTTTCAGCCCCCATTGCGTGCATGTTTAGCGTGCTCAGATTCGCGTTCATATTCATATTCATGGTCATATTCATGTTTGTTGTCAGTGCATTCTTCGTCACCTCAGACACAGAAACTGGATCGTGGCAACGCTTGGACATCATCTTCAAAACGTCAGCCTTTCCGGTCAAAAGCCGAATAAGCGTCATCACTTTGTTCCGCGAAAGCCCAATTCTGTGCAACATGACACTGAAGTCCATTTCACGCTGGCTAAACACGGAGGCCTCTATCACGTCAGTCTCGTAGTCAATGGCCTCAATAACCGGCAAAAACGAGTCTGTAATGTCATCAATCAATGCATAGCACATCCAGTCCAGTGTTAACAGAATGTAGTCTCTCAACTGACGAATACGACGCCGCACGTTGGCCCCATGGTTCACAGGCGCGTTGTGGAACGACAAAAACCCATTTTTCATCACCACCATGTAAAAGTAGATAGGCTCCAAAAAGTCTTCGCTTTCGCTGTCAGAGTTGAAACTATGGAACGTCACAAAGTAGTAGTCTTTGAAAAACTCGACTTTTTCACGGTCTTCGGCCATCCGAATATCCTCTGCCGTCAACGGATGGATGTTGAAAGTCTTTGCCAAAACTTTGATCTCGTCGTCAGAAGCACAACAGCAGTTGAGCCACCACGTGAAACTTGGGTCGTTATTAGAGGACTGGAACAACTCTTTGATGGACTGGCCAGGTTTGGTCAAGGAGTTCAAATCGTGCCCGTGGAGTGTTTCGTCCGATTCTGACGTAAATAGCGAAAATTTGTGTGGAATCTGCAGCATAAAGTTCACGTTTTGCAATTCGTGCACATCGTGACCACCGTCGTCATAACGGCCGTCCACACCCACAAACTCGTCACTCGTGTGCTCAATTTTGTTGTTTGCCTCGGAAAATCCGACCTGAGGCCCGTTTTTGGAGTACGATGTGTCTGAAGAGCTTCTCGAGCTTGTAGCATCTGGTTGCTGCTGTGAATGCCTCGAGGTGTGGGACCCCCTACGGGCCCGGGCGGCTTGTCTGTGATGGTCCCGGTGCTGGAGCCATTTTGGAATGTACTTTGCCGCAGCTTTCGAGACCTTAATCTTCTTTTTCGCACTGCTGCTCTTGTTGTTGTTGTCAAAGACAGAACCGTGCACAGACCCAATAGCGCTGTTGCCATCTATTCCAGAACGCACACTGCCACGAATCAGCCCGCCACTGATGTTCAAGTCGGTAAACTTTTTGTGGTCGATGAACTGCTGCAACTCCTCAAAGTCGATGCCGTTGTCCAACATGGGGCCCGTGTTTTCTCTGTCCATTGGAAAACAAACATCCTCCTCGGTCTCGTTCAGCGAGTCACTGTGGCGCGAGTCCACTTCGCTCTGGCTCTGGTGCGACCCTGGAATTGACGGTCTTCTTCTGTTTTTATTTTGTGCCACAAACTCCAACTTCTTGCTGCTTTCAGACTCGTTATCACCCGCCTTGTTTTCGTTTGCGTTGTTGCCAGCCACATCCTCGTGGGTGAGTATCTTGGTAAGCTTTTCCAAACCCATGTTGAAAAACTTTGCGAACTAGTTTTAAACGGTGAAAGATTTCTTAGTTTTGGTGTATCTATGTCTTTGTTGCTAATTATTTAGTTATCCCATTAGATGCTGTTAAGAGTATTTTTCTTCTTTTTTTTTTTTATATTCTATCGATGAGCGGGAAAAAAAATTTTGAGATAAGTGAAAAAGTGGATTTTAGTCTAAACGGGAAAAACGTGAAAAAAGTGCCAAAAGTAGGCTCAGAAATTATCATACGAGGCGAGGCAAAGTTGTGGAAAACCTTGAAAAAAAGAGATAAACAATTACAGCGATTTCAAAATGTACTTGTATCGGATATCATGCAGTACAAGCTGTCCACCGTCTGCAGCTAAAAAAGGTACCTGAGAACTTTCCTCCCGAGTACAGATCTATCTGCTGCCGGGTCCAGCAGCTAGCATTTTGCATTTTGCAGTAGAGTAGAGTTGGCGCAGCGCTAAAACTGGCCAGAGACTGGCGCCGAACTGCTCACATTTATATTTTTGCAGCTGCCGTCAGCTGCTGCCGCGACCTCTGGATGCTGCTGCTTCTGCTGCCGCAGCAGCAAAATTGGCCGATCTTTGAGTTGTGCTGCATAGTGGACGTTCTCCTAGTTTTGTTTTGTTTAAAGTAATATGTGCCGCACCGCACCGCAGCGCGAGATGTGCCTTGATTTCCGTTTAACTTCACACTCCTGTGCTTCTATACCTGTGTCGGACACTTTGATTTTATTTTTTGCAATTTCTCTGGTATTTTTGAGGAGCTGCCTAGAAATGCTTGGAAAAAATGGAAATAAATGGAAGCAAACTGACAATAAGAATACGAACGGATTGCATTGAAAGACTATGGAATAAAAAAATCAAGTAAAAAAAGTAAAAAAATAAAAATAAAAATATGAAAAAAAAAAATAAAGTGTGAAAAAAAATCAAAAAAATAAGGACTGATTGAGAGAACAGAAAAATTTTCTACAAGACTCAGACTCACCACCACAACCAGATTGAAATTCAAACTCTGCTGTGGAACCAGACAAATCTACGTGTTAATTATTGAGATCAGTCGAAGAAAACAACTTTTTTGTTTTCCTGTAATTGTTTTTCTTGGTACACAAAAACAGCTAATATCACTGCAGACATCAACAAGCCTTTCATGACAAGGGAAGTGTTACTCATCATTTCACACCGTCATAAGCCTAGATAACATTCGTCAACAAGAGCCACATAGAAACACATTATAAAAGCAAACAAGCACACAAATGACCTCCTCAAAGTGTGACACCAAATACGTCAATGAGGAATTGAACTCGACCCTCGACTCGTCTAACGCATTTGAAGGCCCAGAGAAGTTGTTGGAGCTTTGGCTCTCGCCATTGGCTAATCTTGCAAATGGCGGGCTTAGAAGCATCCCGTTTTCTGAGTTTGAGGAGTTGTTGGATTTAATCAACTGCAAAGTTCTTTCGAAGATAAGCAGCAGCAAAATGGATGCCTATTTGTTGTCCGAATCGTCGATGTTTGTTTTCAACAACAAAATCATCATCAAGACTTGCGGAACCACAACCACGTTATTGTGTTTGGAGAAATTGTTTGACCTCGTTTTGAAGTACTTGAGTTGGGATTTGCGTAAGTACCAGCCATTCAAGCTTTTCTACTCGAGAAGATCTTTCATGTTCCCAAACAAACAAAACGAGTTGCACCAAAACTGGGACAACGAGGTTCAGTACTTGGACAGATTTTTCAACAATGGCGACTCGTACATTGTTGGTAAGTCGAACAAGGACCACTGGCACTTGTACACCGCAGGAATTGGTTTGATTAACCTGAACAAGGATCTGGTTAACCAAAACTTGTCGAGCATTTTGAAAGAGGGCAAGATTTTGACTGAGAAAAGTGAGACTTCATTCAAAGATCAAACTTTTGAGGTCTTGATGACGGAGCTCGACCAGGACAAGTGTGCGGCATTCAACTATGAAAACAACGCAGACATCGAGTTCAATGGGTTGAAGATTGGCAACGGCACATTCCAAGTTACCAAATTGAACCGGTTGTACGAATCGCCAGCTGGCAAGAACAACAGCGTTCAGCACAACTGTTTCAGTTTCAACCCTTGTGGGTTCTCGTCCAACTCGATCTTGAACGACGACCAGTACTACACGTTGCACATTACACCAGAACGCGGCTGGTCATATGCAAGTTTTGAGACAAACGTCAACCCGGACGATTTTGGCACAAACAACTTGGTGGTGTTGCAAAAGATTTTGGACATTTTCAAGCCGGGCAAGTTCTGTTTCACGATTTTCGAATTGAAAGGCGAGTACCTGAAGAACGAAAACAAGAACTTGGACATTTTGAGAACGTGCAACATCCCGGGCTACGAAAGAGTCGAGAAGATCTTGTACGACGTGGACGAGTATGACTTGTTGTACGTGAACTTTGTCAAGGCTGACTAGGCACAGACACACTACAGGCGGCAGCTCCACACTATGAGGGCTTGTACGCGCAACATAGCTTGCGTGTGACACTATATAGGCTGTTTTATTGATTTTTTTTTTTTTTTAATTACACTTTACATAGTCAATCTACAAATTTCAGCAGACTGTAGCAACATGTAGCAAACTGCATCTGGCCAAGGCCAGCCCAGTCTGCCCGTTGAGTGCCTCAGCAGATACCAGATTCCAAAACTATGGACAATCACTGCATTTTGGTGTTACCCGGCTTTTTGCTGTGGTCCGTCGGCGGCCTGAAAGAAAAAAACTCAAGGCCCACCCAACCTGACTTCTCGACTTGCCATGGACAGCAGCCAGATTTTAAGCAGCAGCAGCGAGCAACACACGCGGTACGTGCCACCGTGGACCGAGCCGTACATTATTGGCGTGGCCGGGAACTCGGGGTCCGGCAAAACATCTGTGGCAAACAAGATCATCGAGGAGTTGAACACCCCATGGACGGTTTTGATCTCGTTGGATAATTTTTACAAGCCGTTGACACCAGAACAAAGAGCCTTGGCATTCGAGTGCCAGTACGACTTTGACTGTCCTTCGGCAACGGATCTCGACTTGTGCTACGAGAAGGTTCTTGCCCTCAAAGAGGGACATGCCGTGGAGATCCCAGTGTACTCTTTTGAAGGCCACTGCAGAAAAGAGGACCAGCTGATCAAGATTTACGGGGCCAACGTTATCATCATTGAGGGCATCTACGCGTTGTACCACCCCAAGTTGGTTGAGCTCATGAACCTCAAGATCTTTGTGGACACAGACTTGGACGTTTGTTTGGCCAGAAGACTCACAAGAGACATTGTTTTCCGGGGACGTAACTTGAAAGGCGCCTTGCGTCAGTGGTCTTTGTTTGTGAAGCCCAACGCCGACAAGTTTGTGATCCCCACGATGCTGGCCGCGGACTTGGTCATCCCACGGGGAGCTGAGAACTTCATTGCCATCGACATGATGATCAAGCACGTGAGCAAGCAGCTCCTGATCAAGAGCCGCAAGCACATCAGCGACTTCTACAAGATCAGCCAGAGCGCGCAGAACGAGAACGACTTTGCCGAGCTTTCGAAACTTGGCAACTTGTGCATATTGCCGAGCAACAACCAGATTGCGTCAATGCACACCATCTTGCTTAACAAGGCCACCACGAGAGACGACTTCATCTTCTATTTCAACCGGTTGGCCACGATTTTGATCAACAAGGCCTTGGACTTCATCACGTATGCGCCGGCCCTGGAACCCGTTTTGTGTCCACGTGGACACGTTTATAACGACGCAACTGTGGCCACACAATACGTCATGGCCGTCAATATCATTAGGTCCGGCGACTGCTTCATGACCTCGTTGAAAAGAACGTATCCGGACTTCAAAATCGGTAAACTCTTGGTGCAGTCCGACAGAACCACTGGCGAACCACACTTGCACTCGATTATGCTTCCGCACGACCTTGGCGGAGCTAAAAAGTTCTTGTTGATGGACGCCCAGATCATCAGCGGCGCTGCCGTCATCATGTCCATCCAGGTCTTGGTGGACCACGGCATTTTGCCCCAAAATATCGTCGTTGTGTGCTATTTGGCCACCGAAAAGGGTGTTAGAACCATTTTGGCCGCGTTCCCGGAGGTCCAGATCGTCGTTGGCAAGGTCGGCGAGGCCAACAAGGACGACTCTCGCTGGTGGTTCAAGACCCGGTTTGTGGACTCGCTGTACTTTGGCACCTGAATATAGATCCCTGGGTACATACATAGACACCCATGCCCACGCACACGCCCACGCCCACGCACACGTCCACACACACACACACACCCCACGCACACACACACACACACAGAATTTCATACCTGTTGCATTCACTGCCACTGTAAGCCGCCGTAGGCCGCGCGCGATATACCGCTCCCGGAGAACACACAATTTTTTTTTTAGAAAAAAAATGTTTTTTTCCCGCGCTTAAAACTTATCCGATACTCCCAATTACCGCGCCCAATATCGTTGACCAAAAATTTTCCAACTTTTTCTTGAGGACACTCTCTACCTGGCCGGCCACAAATGACAAACTACAGATTCCCTATCAAGGTGAAAAACCCTACCGGGTTCCTCAACACGCGGATCATCCGTGACAACTTCAAGCGCCAGATGTTTGCCCAACACGAGGTCACGTTGACGGCCTTGAAGTACATTGCCAGAAATACTCTTTTCCCATCCAAGGTGAGACTCGAGGCTCAGTTGCAGTTGACGACGATGCCAAACTACACAAGACAGCTGCAGATCAAAAACAGATGCACGGAGACGGGCCACAGCAGAGCCGTGTACCGCGACTTCAGATTGTGCCGTCAGCAAGTCAGAGAAAAAGCCAGAGAGGGCGACTTACCAGGTGTCAAGAAGGGCGTGTGGTAAACAACAAACATGTACATAATAAATTCAGAGATCTGTCTATACGACTATGTAGCAACCCACTATTTCTACGACTATAACTGATATGTATTATGTACCCTAGCAAGCGCAGCCGTTTTGGCCGTTTGTGTCGTTTTTAACCGTCAAATCAATTCTATCGTTGGCCTTGGACACTGCGGCGGAAGCGCCGGCAGCAGGGTCCGGGATCTTGTGCCCAATGGCCATGAATATTTCGTTAACGTTGAATCCGGTTTTGGCACTGGACTCAAAAAACAACAAGTTTTCCTCTTGGGCCAACTGTTTGCCTTCTTCAACACTCACTTTCCGCAAGTTCTTGGCGTCGTCGGCGTCCGACTCATTCTCCACGATATCGTACTTGTTGCCAACAAGCGCTATAATGATGTTCTTGCTGGCTTGCTCGTGCAACTCCTTGACCCAGTGTCTGGCCTTGATGAAAGACTGGGCCTTGGTTATATCGTAAACCACCAAAGCAGCTTGGGCGTTTCTATAGTACATTGGCGCCAAAGATGCAAATCTCTCTTGCCCAGCGGTATCCCAAATGTCAAACTTGATTGTCTTATCGTCGATGGTGCATCTTTGCGTAAGGTACGCCGCACCAATGGTTGGCTCCTTGTTTTCTTGGAAGTCGTTCGAGGTGAACCGGAGAACGAGCGAGGACTTGCCCACTGCGGCCTCTCCCAACAACACCAATTTGACCGAGTTTGTTGGCTTTGTATTCATTGTTTCTTGTGTCGTGTCGTGTTATCTATTTCCGTTGCACGCACCCAACCTTATGTGTTTGCTTACTTGCGTACTATGAACTGTAGTAGCTATTCAGATGTGGTTCGCAGTCTTGTTCCCTTGTGTGGCTAAGACGCTCTTTGTTTTTCTTGTTTCTCTGCACTGCTTTTTTTTTCCAAAGTTTCAGTGCTGCCTAGCTTCTCGTGTGGTCGTGTCTAGCAAAGATATGAAAGGGAGGCAATACCGTTATTTCCTGCTTTTTTTTGTCTCATTTTTCTTTTTTCCGATAGCGCGCAGTGTCGCCCTGGTTGCGGTTATGTGCCCGGGCCCGGACCCCCGTCGTCCCGTTCCAATATGAGACTGTCAATTGGGTGTGTGTGTGTGTGTGTGTTATGGATTTGCCAGCGTTGATAGAGTCGCAGTTCGATGCCGAGATCCCTGTTGGTGGCGCCGGCGACGCCGTGTTGCACAGAACAGTGTTCGTGCCAAAGCAGGCGACAAAAAAGATCCGTACCTCGCTTTACACCAGCTTCGCCCACATGATTGACGTTTCTTTGGGCGATTTGTACCGCGAGAACGACTTGAGCTGGAAAATCAACAAGGTCAAAGAGTTCGAGAAGTTCCCCATTTACCACGTGTTCTACACGGCGGCGCCGCGGCCGCTGCTGCCACAGAGTGTGCCCACGCCCCAGGAAATCAAGGCCCTCGTGCTGTTCTGGCTCGTGGATCCAGACCTTGAAGACGACGTCGAGGTCCACGAGTTGTACTTGTACGAGATCCACGTTGCCCCCGAGTTCCAGCAGCACGGCGTGGGGCGCCGGTTGTTGCGGTGTTTCCACGGCTTGGGCACGCAATTGCAGCCGCGGTACCCAGACTTGGCCTACACAAAACTCACGGTATTTCGCAAAAATGGTGTGGCACTACAATGGTACCTCAAGAACGGCTACGAGTACGCGCCCGAGAGTCCGCGGGACACTGATTCTGTGCACTCGTTGCCGATGTTTTACATTCTCCAGAGGCGGTTGTAACGTAACTGTGCGGGGCGTGTAGTCTAGTCAAATCTAGTCTAGTGAGTTTAGTGAATGGACCAATTCAGACTCACGATACGTAGAAAAACGTGTGGCCGGCTCACTGCAGTACACACTGAATGTTCGAAGCTGAGGTGTGCGTGTGTGCGTCGCTACAATCTATGCCAATATTTATTGAGTTTATCTGATGATAGTTTCGTCTCTGCCCGGCCCCGTGCCGATCCACTTGATTGGCACGTCCAAGAACTTCTCAATGTACAAGACGTAGTCTTGGCAGTTCTTTGGCAAGTCCTCGAACTTCTTTATCTTGCTGATGCTCGTGTTCCAGCCCGGAAACTCCTTGTACACAACTTCGACCTTGGCCAAGTCGTTCAAGTCTGCCGGGAAAGACTCCAAGTCTTTGCCGTTCAACTTGTAGCCCACGGCCACCTGGATCGTCTTGAAAGTGTCCAAAACGTCCAACTTGGTCAAATTCAACGCCGTGTACCCGTTGATCATCGTGCTGTACTTCAAGATCATCAAATCCAACCATCCGCAACGTCTCTTTCTACCCGTGGTCACACCGACCTCAAATCCAATGTTCTGCAAGTCCTCACCGATCTTGTTCAACTGCTCGGTAGGGAATGGACCTTCACCAACTCTCGTTGTGTAGGCCTTCACAACTCCGTATATTTCGTTAATAGACTGTGGTGGAACTCCCAACCCAGTCAACACACCACCAATTCCCGTGTTGGACGATGTGACAAACGGATACGTGCCAAAATCGATGTCCAAAAGCAAAGCGTTGGCGCCCTCAATAAGCACTTTCTTGTTGGCCTTGATCGCATTGTACATCATAGGCACAGAGTCAACAACAAATGGTTTCAACAACTCTTTGTATTCCTTGTACCGTTTCAATTCGCCTTCAACGTCGTACTCAAAGTTCCCGTAACGTGCACGTCTTGTGTCCACCAAACGTCTGAACTTGGACTCAAAGTCTGCCCAGGAGTCGTCGTTCACCAAGTGGTGCACACGGAGCCCAGATCTTGAGACCTTGGTACTGTATGTAGGCCCAATACCCTTTCCGGTTGTTCCGATTTTGATCACCTTGTCCTTCGAGGCGTTTGTAAGCTCATTCTCCCGCAACTTGTCGGTAATCTGGTGGAAGTCAAACACCAAGTGTGCCCGGTTTGAGATGAACAATCTGCCATCCACGTTGACACCCTGGTCCTTGATCTTCTGCAACTCAGCAAAGAACGATGGCACGTGCACCACCACACCGGAGCCAATCAAGTTCACACATTTTGGGTTAATAAGCCCACTTGGCAACATGTGGAAGTCGTACTTCTTTCCTTCAACCACAATCGTGTGTCCGGCGTTGTTTCCACCTTGGCAACGCGCGCAGAGCTCAACGTCGTCACAAAGTATGTCAACAAGCTTACCTTTACCTTCGTCTCCCCACTGGGACCCAAGAACAACTGCAACTGGCATAATATATTGTTTTTGTGTTGTACAGATAGAATTGGATTTTCGTGATGACTTTTTTTGAAAAGTTAGTCACCCGGGGCAGAGACCGGGTAACCCCGTGCGTCTCGGCCAGCCTCGGAACGCAGCTGTGGTAAGGCATGATGATACTTCCCTTTGTCGTAAGGCAAGTGTGGCCGGTTGCTAGGTTCGTGATGAGGTGCTGGTACCAGTTTGCACAGCATCTGAGGTTCCGAGACCTGGTCCTGGGGGGATGGTCAAAAAGAAGAAATTTTTTTTGATGAATATGGGATATTATTATATATCGGATAACCAACTTACCGGAGTGCACATTTAAGTAATAACATGTCGGATTATACATAACACTGGGTCATATTGGGGCACGTTAACAGCAGTTTGATTGTTTACGGTTCTCTAGGTCTCTACCAAGACACTTATGGGATAAGACATTCTGAATCACGGACAAAGTGTCTTGGAAACAGCGTTTTTGGGAACTGCGTCTTAGACAATTTCCTACGATCTGGTCGAGCCACTCACTTGTATTTACCTGAAAAACGTGCTCGCTCGTTACTTAGAACACCGGCGGCAGTGTCTAACCACAAGCACACAATGAGCACCAGAAGCAGCATCTTTCTTTTAACTCGTTGGTCTGTTTCGGGTCTTCGATACCCTAACACTTCCACCATGCCGGATACTTTGCTACGTTTACTCGTAAACTGAAGGCTTTCGCGCTCATGCTCCAAGCGTCGGTTCCATTTCTGACCATAACTCTCGCCCAAGAGCTAAACCTCAAACTGTGTGTCGCGTGAACCTCATAATGCACAACTCCTCACGCCCAGCTTTTCTGAAAAAGACCCGCGTGACGTCCCAGTCCGGATTATTCGCCACAAACTCGCACGCCACCGTTTCGGGCTTGTTGCTGGCGCAGAACAAGATATAAGCCACTCCTTCGTGCGATAGCACCCTCGTCAATGACTCCAACACTCTCAGAGTGACCTCCATGCCGTCTTTACCCCCACACAACGCCATGTCAAGCAAAACACTTTCCGGAGTCGTCTCTGCCAGCTGCAGCAACTGTGGCAAGTGCTCCGAAGGCACGTACGGTGGATTGAACATCAACAAGTCAATTTTCGATGCTACTGCACTTGTCAAGTCGCACTGGATGGTGTCGACACTGGAAAACTCGCGTGGGAGTTTGTTGAGCGAGTCAGTGCGCGCGCATGTCTCGCAGGCAAACTTGTTGACGTCGGTAGCCAAGAAGATGCCCAAGTTCTCCAAAATGTGCTTTCTCAAGAAGGTGGTGACCAAGCCAGTTCCGGTGCCGATTTCCACACACAAGGGCAATTTCTGGTCAAAACGACTTTGCAAATAGCCCTTTTCCTGTTCTAGCGTGTCGAGAAACACAAATGTGTCCTCTGAGGGCTCGTAGGTCCTGTCGTAGTCTGCTTCATACTCGGGTGTTGGGAACATTCACGAGCAAAATTGCAGTAGCGGTTGAAAAGTACTTGCCGTTACGATTTTTTTTTGTTATATATTTTTTGCCGTTTTTTTTTTTTTTTATTTTTGCTGCATTTTTCACGCTGCTCGATTTGTTACCAAAATTCTGTAACATTGCCCATTGGCACGGCAGTCTTTTGACACACATTTCTGTGTTCAGTGCAAAACCACTAGCAGGAGAGTGATACACTGCCCTGTAGACTTTGCGGTTTTGAGCTTAATTACGCAGTGTTCAGCCCAAACCCACAGATACTCCCCAGGTCGCACACGGCACTGCACTGCACTACAAAAGCCATAACACTAGTGTTTAATTGTAGCATACACTAAACGAGCTATATCACTCGTAGAACCAGTCGCAGTTTGCACAAACAAAATGCTCGCAGAAAAAGTACACGTTGTCTGACTCCAAGCCAAAACTGCGCAATGTGTGGCACGTACAGCACCGAAGTGTGATTTCGGCCTCGTTTTTTGGAACGCTGGCCTCCGTGGTTTGTGAAGTCATATTTGTTTGGTTGATGGTAAGTTTAGTTGTGCTAGCTACTTTCTCTGTAAATTTGTCTACTTGCTGGCTGATTTTTTGACGATTTGCAGACAATCTGCTGACGATTTGCTTAGTATTTAGGTGGAAATGGCAGTTCTCCGTGGCCTGAAAAACTCAAAAGGTGATGCCAGCACCGAACCCTTAATTTGTGCCAACCCGTTTTTGCTCCCTTATGACTCAGAACTCTGCTCCTAACTAGCATTCCTGTGCAGCTCGTCGCAGTACCCAAAAACTGGGGCCCAGGGACAACTCCTACCTGTATTTAGATACTCTAGTGGTGCTAAGCTACGCCGCTGCTGGCTTCCCAAGCAGTTTGGCCACAACTCATTCAAAACAGCTGACTGCCACATTACGCAAGTGCCTCTGTTTCCCCGCCATTGACCCGAAATTCAGGGTTCCCAGACCCGGTACTGTGGCCGGTGGCCTCCGGCGAATATGCCTCAGAAAAGCCTATTAATTTTTGGCAGCACCTACAGAACAGATCCGTCAGCACAGCAGCCCAATTTTGAAAGCAAAATGCAGTATGCATCTACGCGGGAGCTGCGGGAGCGATATGTACTCACGCAATATGCGCATGCTGGTTTGTGACCCCCAGCTGTGGCCGTTGCTGTGGCCGTGGCCGTGGCCGCGCCCAAAAAAAAGTCCGCGCCCAAAACAAGGGTTACCCGCCCACAATGATTTTGCCGGCGCCCTTCGGTGCTCACCAGTCATCCTAAACACCTACACAGCACAGCACAATGAAGATCACAGTCAAAGTAAGTTGACCGCCACCACACAATGCCGCCGCACGTACACTACTAACCACAGGCGCTTACCGGAAAAGAGGTCCAGTTGGATATCGAGCCAACAGACACCGTGGAGAGAGTCAAGGAATACATGGAGGAGAAAGAGGGTATCCCTCCATCGCAACAGAGACTTGTGTTCAACGGGACATCGTTGGACGATGCGAAAACCGTGCAGGAGTGCGGCATCGTTGCCGAGAGTCTTTTGCATTTGGTCTTGACGTTGCGTGGTGGATGCTGATGAGAGAACTATCCACAGAAACACACACACACACACACAAAACACAGACACAAACACACACCACGGTGCCTGGACAAGCTCAGAGACGCCGCGATACTGCTGCCAGCGGGCGCCAGACTGCTGCTGCCAGCGCTGCTTGCTATAGTCGGCTGCCAATGCCACCAATACAGGTTTCGAATGTGAGCAACTACTATGATTCGACCTCTTCTGCAGCTGCAGAGAACCAGCCGTAGCCATCTTTGCCGTCTTTGCCGTCTCTGCCATCTCTGCCGTCTCTAAGCGCACCCAGCCGTCGGCCGGGTAGCAGAAAACGCACTCTCTGGCCCCGGCCACGGCCACTCGCCCTGGCACCCAGACTCAGCGATTCCGCGCACCCCGCCCCGCGCGCAGAGCCTGAGGCCCGCTATTTTTCAGCAAAACCGCACATCCGTGCACCACACATGCAAGAAAAAAATCAACAAAACAATTTCAGAACCCGAAAGTAGCTTCTTGTACCAATGTCAATAAACACACAGTTGACGAACAACGCGTTCTACGGCTCCGGGTTGTATCCCAACGGCTCCGCGGTGCGCATGGACCCGCAGAACGACCAGCCTCGCAAGTACGAAGTGGACAGCAAGATTCTCGGCAACACTGGCTTGAAACCAGTGGAACTTGCCGTGAAGTACATTGAGAGCTCTTTAGAATACGACCAGAGTACTCCAGTCCTTGAGAGCAGCACACACTTGTCGAGCCCAGTGAACTACTTTTACAACAGAAACATCAACGGGTTGGGCGCCTTCAACTGTTTTGAGAAGATTGTGAACACGAGCATTCCAGAAAAGGTCATTGAAGAGATTACCGATTCGAGCAAGTCGATCGACATGGGACTTTTCCAGGAATTGAACAAGGCGTGGATTGTTAACGGATCCAAGTTGATCTTGTGGGACTACTTGAAGTCCGAGGACTACTCTGTTATCGACGAGATCCCACACGACATCTTGGCCATCAAATTGATCAAACCCAAGAAAGAGACTTTTGTTGAGTCCGTGCAGCATTTGTTGTTGGTATCGACGCAGTACAACGTGTACATCTTAGCGTTGTCGGTGGCCAGCGACGGAAAATTGGAGATTTACAACACCGACTTGTCTGTTTCCACGGGCTCCTTGAACGTCGACACGTTTGTGTGGTCTGAAAAAACGGGCCAGATATTCTTTTCGGGCCCTGGCGACGGATTGAACATTTGGGAGCTCAGATACTCAAGCGAGGAAAAGTGGTTCGACCGCAAATGCAACAAAAGATGTCTCACAAGATCAAACTTGTCGTACTTGGTGCCTACAAGCTCAATATTCGGTAGCACTCAGAATCTGGGAGAGCACATAGTGTCTATGACAATTGACGAGTCCAGAGACATCTTGTATACATTGTCGACAAAGTCCGCAATCAGAGCATACTCCATCAAAAAGGACTCGTTGGAAAATCCGTTTGTCTTGACACCTTCAAAAATATTGATTGATTTAAGAACAACTGATTGCAAAGGTGCCAAACTTCTCACTGGTCCATTATTCAAGATTGTCAGCATAAACATTGTTTCAAAGTTTGAGAACGAGAACTTATACCTTGTGGCCATTACACAAGGTGGCTGCAGAATATACTTGAACGGTGCTTTGTACAGTGGCAGAGTGGCAGCTTTGAGATTCCAGAATATCAAGTTCCCACCACCAAAGCTCACTTTCAGTGAGATTGAACAACAAGAAAAGCAAAATCAAGGCATTATACAGAACACAAATATGAGCTTATTGTCATACCAAAAAGAGTCACCTATTTTGGTTAACACCACAAAGAAAAGTAAAATCTTTTCACCAGGTGTATTTGTGGCTGCAATTGAGAAAACAAAAAGAGACCAGGACAACAACAGATTATTTGTCAGTGTTCCTGATTACGGAGTTTTGAATTATTATCACAAGTACATGGAGAATGCAACGTTTTTGGAAAACTCGGGAATCATTTTTGATATTGTGCAATTGACTCCATCAGTACACGCTACAAACACACCAAAGGGTTATGCAAACTTTTTTGCTACTCAGTACACCGCCAGACCACTCAATTTTGCTGTTTTGACGAATAAGGGTATCAGTGTGTTCCAGCAAAGAACTCCAACATCAATATTTTTGTCTTTGGGAGAGCAATTGTTTCCATTCGTTGCAAGATACGGTCTTCAGGAAGCTTGTTCCACTGCCTTGAACGTGATATGCAATGATAAGTATCTGGAGTATTTGAAACTCAATGCTTTCAACTTCTTTGTTGGTTCATTGTCAAACGTGGAAAACAAGCCAGTTTATGAAAGCCCAACCTTATACCTTGATAGTGGTGTCAGCAGTAGTTTTGGGTCGACCGTCGCAAACACCACACAATACTCATTTGCAAATGTGAAATTGAGCCCAAGATTCTACGGTATAGTTTTGTTGATTAGCCGTATTTTCAGGGAAATCTGGACTAAAAATGTTTTCAGTGTTAACAAGAGTTCCTTGTTGGCCAACGGCACAAAGAACGAGAAGTATTTGAAAGAAACCAATTGCTATCTTTCTAGCATAAATATTGAAAAAACTCAGGTAATCGGGTTTTTGAATACTGCTGTTGTTTTGTTGAAATTTTTTGATGATTACGGCAATAGAATTCCATTTTTTGCCAACTCTTTAGCCAATAGAGGTATAAGCAAAGAAGAAGAAACTGCAGCATTGGCTGAAAACACTGCATTGAGAGCCATTTACGAATTGTTGAGTATTTTAAAAGAAGCATTTTCATTCTTGTTGATATTGTTTGACGAAAGCATTATCATTGGTTTTGAAGATCAGAAAGTCACGTTTAAGGACACCATAAAATTCATCTCTCTTGATACCCAATACAAGTTGGCTAACTTGAAGTTTCAAGATTTGTTTTCGTTGAATAACGATACAAAAAGTATTGTCAAGGACGTTTTCACCTCAATCATCAACAAAAATATCTCTAAGGGATTGTCTGTGGATTATTTGGCAGACGCTTTACAAAGACGCTGCAGCTCTTTCTGCTCAGCAAATGACGTGATTATATTCAGAGCTTTTGAGCACATCAGAAAGGCTGACTCGATAGGGTCTAAAGACAATGACAGTAAATTACAGCAATTGGAAATCGCAGTCAAATTGTTCAAAAAAGTTGGTGAATCACTCAGTTTGGCTGACTTGAAAAGTGCAGTCACGACTATGGTTAAATTGGATTATTATCCTGAAGTCATTGAGTTTGTTCTTGATATGAGCAACATAATCGATAAAAACAAAGTTGCAGTAAGCTATGTGAACGATGGCAAACCATTAAATGATGAAAGAGAGAGTTTATTTAGAGCTAAGATTGAAAGATACAGATTAGTTTTTGAAATCTTGGTTGAGATTGATATTAAGTCAATTCAAAATTATGAAGAACAAAAAAATAACAATAAGTTCAAAATTGCTGAATCCAGAAATCAAAGTTACGCAATTTGCTTTAAGTATAACGATATTTTGTTCCATTACGAGTTGTATAACTGGTTTGTTAAACAAGAGATTGAAGATAAATTGCTTGAAATTGACACGCCATTTATTTTGCCGTATTTGAAAGAAAAATCGGTGAATTCAGCCAAAATTTCATATTTGTTGTCAAAATACTACTCCAAAAGACATCACTTTTTTGAAGCAGCCCTGGTGTTTTTTGAGTTGGCCAAGAGCGACTTCAATTTGGAATTAGAAGAAAGAATTGAGCTCTTAGCAAAAGCACGTGGCTTCTGTAATTGCGTGGAGCAGTTTAATCTCAGGCAACAAACGGTTGAGTTGTTGAACAACATTCAAAACAACTTGGACGTTTCTGCTATTCAATTGAAAATAATTGAAAAATTACAGAATGATCAGAATATTCTGGATGAGGTCAAGTTGGAGAACGTTGCAGCATTGAACAACAAAATCTTGGATGTGAGCTCTTTGTACAACGAGTTTGCTGATCCATTGAACTATCACGACATTTGTTTGTTAATTTTTAAAGAAAGTGATTACAGAAACTTCGATGAGATATCCAACAAGTGGGACGCTTTGTTGAGTGAGGCTCTGGCAAGATCTAAAAGCAATGAAAGTGAACCTTTGAGTATATTGGTGTCCAACATGGTGATTCAAATAGGACAGAAAGTGAATGTCAACGAGTCTGTGTTCCCAATTCCCGTTTTGATAGACAAATTGTTGAAGATTATAAAACCTTACGATGTTGTTGGCACGATTGCGGATATTTTCATAAAGTCTGGTGTTTCCTACAGCAAAATGTACTATATTTTGAAAGAGATGATTGAGACAAACTCAAAGGACTCTAAAATCATTGGAGATGAGTTGGTATATTTGATAAAAGACTGGTGGAGTCACGACTCTAGATTGAAAGAAGTGATTTCTTCTTCAGAAATCAGCAACTTCAGAACTTACAGTGCTACAAACGATCCAGTCAATAAGTACATTGGTGAGTTGGGAATTTAACGCTGCGGATTGTATTGAAAGTATAGAGGTGCTGATTTGTTAATAGCGACTCAATTTATGTGATACATTTATTAATTACGTCTTGTAAATCATGTCATACAATCGTAGCGCTAGAACATCAAAGGCCACGAGTTTTTGAAGAATTGACTGGCAAAAATTGACTTCAGAACTTCAATGTCTTCAAAACGTTCTTTTTGCCTCCTTTACCACCTTTCTTTTTGTAGTGTTTGCCCTTTTTGTTTCCTCCCTTCTTATTCACTTTATTGAATGGAATAAAACCACTGGTCTTCTCATTCTTTCGCATATTTTCAGGCAACAAATAGTTTGGCAAGTTCTTCAAGTGTGCCTGATTTCTCGTCATATGCAATTCTTTGTCGTGTCTCAAAGCCTCCAAATCTTGTGGATTCTCTTCGAAATGTCTCTTCAACTTGTCACTGGTCAAAATTTCCTGTTTCAACTCCTTGATTCTAGCTTCTCTAATAGCCACGTTCGTGACTGCTCTAAACGCATCTTCAACTCTGTATCTGAAACTGTTCAAATGCTCTTGGTTGAATTTGTATGGTACAATGTCAAGCCCAATCTTTTGCTGCTTGTTAACGATTCTCTCAAAGATCTTCTCGTCTTTTTTCGCACTCAAAAGACTCAGCTGTTTGTGTTTACCCCAGTCATTCGAATTCACCACAAAAGACAAAGCAATACCACTTTTGTTTGCTCTTGCTGTTCTTCCAATACGATGCACGTAGTTTTTTGAGGTAGTAGGCAAGTCAAAATTGAGCACGCAAGCCACGTTCCTGAAATCCACACCACGAGAAACCCCAAACTCTTTATCCAGTTTGGATTTATTTTTCGAGTTCTGCTTCGTATTTTGCTTTGTTTTTGCTTTCTCCGAAAGCTCGGCGTCTGTTGCCAGAGCTGCCTCCTGCTCTGCTTCTTCACCCGTTTTGTTTTCACTGCTCTGCTCAGCTGCCTGGCTTGGCTCGTGCTCCACCATAGCCGATTCGTCTGTCGCTATCAACAAATTGTAATAGTTTTTATTGTATTGGTCGATAATGTGCATTCTTGAGTTCAATGGAAGCTCACTGTTCAACAAGCAGCTTCGGATTCCAAACTGCTCCAAGAACAACTTGAGTCTGTAGCCTCTTTCGATGTTGTTCACAAACACCAAAATCTTGCCCTTGATCAAGTTCAACTTGAATATAACAAAACTGATCAAAAACTTGTCAAATTCACTGGTTTTGATATAATACTGAATCAACTTGTCCTTATTTTTCACCACATTGTCATCATTGAGTCTCAACACCTTGGCGTTCTTACACAACTTGCCTTTCAACTCATTGGCAATATCTTCTGTCAAAGTGGCACTCATGATGAAACTCTGGACATTCAATTTCAGCAAGTTCAACATTTCAATGATCTCATCTAAATCGTCTTTGTAACCATACGACAAAATCAAATCTGCCTCATCAACAGTGATAAACCCAAGAGACTCCTTGAGCTTGTTCAAATCGATCATCCCACTCTTGAGAATGTTCACAAACTTGTTTGGTGTGCTCACAACAATGTCTGGCTTCGTGGCAAGCAACGCCTGCAACGCAGAGTCCTTGTGGTTGTCCGAAACGTTCAAAGCCCTGATGTCACAGTTCTTGCTCAAAGACTTGGTGAAGTCAACCACTTGTTTGCACAACTCCTTTGTTGGAACCAAAACAACGCATCTGCACTCGTCGTACTTCTTGTTGTCCTGGAGAATCTGTTGCATTATCGGAATCATGTACGCACCGGTTTTTCCCGAACCAGTGGTGGCCTTGGCCACTATATCACTCTTGTCCTGGAGTGCAAACTCTATGCTCTTGCTTTGAATCAAAGTAGGGTTTTTGAACCCCAACAGCTTGATAGCCTCGCTGAGTCTCGGATCGAGGTTGAAGGAGTCAAACGTGACGTCCAAGTCAACGTACGCATCGTCAACCGCTTGTACTTTAGACATCTCAGTAAGCTTTTGTGTATATGTTGCAAATAGTTCTCACAATGAATTGAAAAATCCGCAAAATTGTAAAATTATAAGAAAAAAAAAAAAAAATTCAGCTCATCTGTTACCCGGTGCAATGCCCATCAGAAAATATTTGGTTCTCAGAGCCCAGGGTTCCAGTGTCCAAAGTGTTCAAGACAAGTGCTGGCTGAAATGGTGAGGGTGAAAAACAGGTACGTAACGTTCCAGATCTTGTATCCCGATAACGCCGAGTATCTCGGAGACGACGCCGAGTACAAACTCCGGCTCTACAAAATGAGTGCTGCGGGTTTGGACACACGAGTGTTGAATCAGATTTTCCAAGAGAGTTTACGCGAGAATTTTGGCGAGTTTGGCGATGGTGTAGTTGGGTCGTCACTCAAAGTGAAGTATTTTCTGGGCCGGACGTCGACGGGGATTGTCAAAGTCCTGCGAGATGACTGTGTTTCGTTGTGTTTTGCCATGCTGTGTGTAAACAAGATTGGAGGCCAGAACGTCATTGTGAGGATAGTGAAAACAAGTGGAACGATCCGAAAAGCTCAAGACTTTTTGATTGCCAACGGATTCGGGGTCGTGGAAGACATTGAGAAGTTGGTGCCTTAGCTCGAATGGCTTGTTTTGAGTTGCACAGGGCCAAAAATGGCCAAATTTGTGGGCCAAGTGGTCACAAATTTCAGTGTTGCTGGGTTTTTGTGTGAACTGCCCTGTGTGGTGTGGTGTGGTGTGGTGTGATGTTCTGGCGCGTTGCCGTCTATAGTCTACAGAAGCTATTCGATTATTTATTCCAAGTTGGGTATACAAGCGAGTAGCCCTCAGTGAGGAGCTCACTCTTCTTTTGTCTGCCGTGGTCCACAGTGAACACATTATTATAAAATATAGTACTTTTTTGAAATAGCAACAAAGCGAGCATGGCTACGTCACCAATGACTCCAAGTCTTCGTAACTTACCTCGTCGTTTGTCTCGCTGAATTTGCGTTTTGGCGATCTGTTGCTGCACAAAGTAGAATCGAAATGCAAATCTGGAATCTTGTTATTGTCCAACTTGACAAAGTTTCTCTGGAATTCAAAATCGAGATTTTTCTTCATCAAATCGTCTTCCAAGCTGTCTGACCCCACACCGGAACCTGAAATGTGGTCTTCCACCTGTTTCAACTCGATCACTGGTATCTCATCAAATGACACATATTTGTTTAAAGCATCGTCCACCTCCCTCAACGGTGTCTTTTTCAGCGGCACTTCGTGTTTTGTCTGGAAGAAAGTGATGTCAGACTCTGTCAAGGGTGTGTAGTTGTCTGGCACGTATTTTAACGACTTTTCAGAGTCGGATGGAACTGACTCCAAGTCGAAGTTAAATGACTCGAGCTTCTCTTCATCGGATCCATAGTGGCTCAACGAGTCATAAAACTCGTCCAAAACCTTTGGGTCCTGGCTCTTGAGTGGCGATTCCTGCTCGTTGCTTCTTCTTCTCAACTTTCTCTTCTTTACCGATGGCTTTCTCTTCAACGTGTGCTGTACAAGTTGCTGCTGCTCGTCCTTCTCCACGTACACTTTCTTCTTCAAGCCCGAGTCGCCAAACGAAAAGCTGTCGCCAAGCGCACCACCAAGAACATTCAAACTTTTGCTGTTCTGTTTGCTATTGTTATTGCTGTTATTTACCACTTTCTTCCCTCCCAATGGCACTCTATTTGTGGATATTTCTTTGATGTTGAGCTTTTTACCGGCTTGCGCCTTGTCTGCGCCTATCTGCACTTTTCCCTTGTTCGCGTTTGCCCTAATCGTAGCATTCTCCTTGTTGATAAACTGATATGTCGACATTGTGTGTAGCAAATTAAGATATGAGCAAAACAAATACACGAAAAGAAGGAAGTTCCAAGTGCACTCTCTTGTATATTTTTGTTTTTTCTGCTTCAGAACGTTACCCGGCTTGCAAATTTGGGTGCGCTGCCAGAAAGTGTGTTTTGGTTTTACCCTTTTTGGCAACTGAGTATTTATGTATACACATCTGTCACAAAACTGTGAGTCGTACGGTTTTGCAACAGTGGCAGCGGTGGCACCTGGTTGACCCGATCGTGCTGTAAAACGCTGAGGTAATAGGTGAGAGGACTGTTTTTATCTACACAAATTACAAGTATACTAGGTCACCCCAAAAATGCATTCAGCAATTCACCTGCAAACACCCCAAATCGGGCGGGTTTATGCAAACTTTATCATAGAGAATTGAATTGTGGGTGTTGGTATTTGAGCAAGTGCAAATTGCTGCTGCTTTAAAAATGCTATGTGTGGCTCTTTTGCCTCGCCAGAGTCTGGTTTTCTGGGTGTCTGGGTGTTGTGCCAGCAGCCACGGCTCAACGTTTCCTGGCTTCTCGCCGCCTGCCAGTCTGCACTTTACAGACTCTGTGCTCGATTGTAGTTCTCTGCCAGTTTGTTTTGTTCCAAAAAGCAGGCTCAAACAGCAGCCTTGAAACAGGCGGACTGCTCAGTCGGCTGTGCCTCAGGACTTGTTTACCCGAGTTGGACACGAGTTGGACACGAGTTGGACACGAGTTAGACACGAGTTGGGTTCTCAGAAGTAACTAGCACTTAGTCTGTTCAATCTGAATGAAAAACACCTGTCACGTTGGGCTATTCTCAACTGGCACTCAGCAGGACACTGTTAATCCGTACTTGTTGTGTCTGTCCGACAGCGTCTATCTGACAATGTCTAACTTTATCCCGGTACCAGATATCTCGGTGCCCAGCTTTGAGCTTCCAAAACACGCAAAATTGTCCCCCACCACAGTGTCACTCCTCAGAGCTTCTGAAGATAGCCTTGCTGAATCAACCGCTCGACATCGGCGTACCGCACAAAGAACTGCGAGTCCTTGGTTAAGTTGAAAACACCATACTCGGTCTGGATCTCGCCCACATCTTTCAAAACACGTACGTCGATGAATATGTCACTAGGGGGCTCCAATGAACCCGATATATCGAAATCCGATAATTCATTCTTGTACTCGGTGATCAAATTGTTGTACTGCTCCAAGTACTCCTCCTCCAAGTAGTTCAAGTTCTGTATGACTTTCTGGCTCGGCTCGATGTTCCCCCACGCGAGCTCTTCAAGCTTCTCCGCGCGCAACTTCTCGTACGCCATCAAAATCCGCTTGTTGCGTCTCTGTATCAATCTATTCACAAACACTTGCACGTTCTGGGTGCCTCCTTCGTTTTGCGTGTCTATGTACTCCTCAGCCTGCTGGATCTTGGCCTGCAAGTCGTTGATCTCCTTGACAATCTTGCGCACACTTTCCGAGTTGTACAACGGCAAGTTTTCCAACGCCTTTGTTCTCTTGGCCTCCGTAATGAGCTTGTTTGCCTCGTCGCAATACATCGCGAAACTGAAATTGATTTTATTTGGAGAAAAAAAAATTCAAAAATTCGGGAAAATGCATAAACACTCAACGGGACAATATCACGGAAAAATAAGTGATGGAAAAGTAATTTACTCACAAATCACACTAGTAGCAGAGTGAAAAAATGTTAGTAATAAGCACAGTGAAACGCTGGCACAGAGGACGTTTTGAAGCCGTTGTGTTGTGCGTTGTGTTGTGTTGTGCATTGTTCTTTTATTAGAAAGTCCCAAGTTCTTGACAATAGCTGTCTCTCATTGGTAGTAATTGTATTTCGGATACTGACTGGGGCCTGAAATGCTCTGACCACGGGCTGTTGCTGGCTATAAGTGGCAAACACTAGTGCAGCAACCAACGCTGCCACAAAAGCTTCTTGGCTTTTTGCTGTTTTCAGCACGAAAACTGTACCTGTAATTTCTACAAGATCCGATGTGGTTTTCGTTTATTGTATAGTGCATGCTACATAGAGCCTTTCATCGTCGCATCTGGCGTCATAACATTATTTTAGTACAAAAAAGGCCCAAATTATCTGGCAGGTAGTATTTCTTTGCTCGCTGCTCTCCCGGATGCTTCAAAGGCTTTTCAACTGCTTCTAAGGGCGAGGTTTTGTGCATTTTGTAATGCTCCAACTGAGTAAACTGCGCAGTCAAGACATACCGAGTTGGAGGACCAGTTACTGGCTTCAGCTGTATGCACCAGTCCTCACACAATCTCCCGCGCTTGACAATGATAGGGAACAAAACACGAGGCGCTTGCTGCTGACAAAAATTCACAGTGTAGTGTGCCATGGTATGCTACTAGCTGTGTTCTCTACTGTCAGGCCACAGATCTAGGCAGGCGATTCCAGCCCAGCTCTGCCACCCCACTGTACCAATTTTCGTCTCAAAGTGAATTTGCCGCACGTGCAGAGATACTCCCACACAAGAACTCACACTGCAAAGCAGTTTGTGCCTAAACACGGTTTAGTGACCAGGTGCCGCAGTTCCACCCAACTGCTGGCCAGCCCAAAAATGCATGCAGATTTCCGTGCTTCTCCGATATATTGAATAGAACGATATATCGGTGAAAAATTGAAAAATAAAAAATAAAATAAAATAAAATCAGAAAAATAAAATTCTCATCTCATCGCGATGAACAAAGGACTCAGTGCTTTGAAGCAGCGGATACTCAGCAAACGTGCTGTGGCGGACGGTGTAGCGGCGGCCCGGAGCACGGCCGCAAAGAAAGCACCCAGACTTCCCCAAAAACAGCTGCGCAAACTGGACAACGTGCTAAAAGCCGGCTATCTCACGAGAAAATACGCCCACGACCTCCAGTTGGTGCCAGACGTTTCTGAGATT
This sequence comes from Saccharomycopsis lassenensis, assembly GCA_031125475.1. Lineage (NCBI taxonomy): Eukaryota > Fungi > Ascomycota > Saccharomycetes > Ascoideales > Saccharomycopsidaceae > Saccharomycopsis > Saccharomycopsis lassenensis. The sequence goes on from JASTUK010000015.1 coordinate 60,842, forward strand.
GCGCACAGCCAGTTTTTGTTCAAAAAAGCTAGCATATCGATTGAGTGGTCGGCACCCACGTTTGAGGATGTGCCGCAGCCCGACACGGAGCTCAAAAACAAGGCTGTAGATCTCCCTGAAGTGATGTTCATTGGCAAGAGTAACGTGGGCAAGTCGAGCTTGTTGAACGCCTTGTGTCAAAATGGGTCCAAGCTCATTACCGAGACATTTGCGCGGCTGTCGCCACGGGCCGGGTACACAAGAACGATCAACTGCTTCAACATTGGCGGCAAGTTGAGGCTTGTGGACACCCCCGGGTACGGCGCCAAGCTGTATCTCGAGCAAGGTGAGGCCGTTGTTGACTATATTATGAACAGAAAACAGTTGCGAAGAGTCTACGTGTTGCTCAACAGCGACCGGCTCGTGAGCCACGAGGACTTGGACATCATCCTGGGACTTTTGGCCAGCAACGGAGTGCCGCACAGCATTGTTTTCACAAAAGTCGACAAGATCACGCCCAAGCAGGAGGAGTTTGTGAGCGAGTCCGTGCGCATGATCCGGGACGAAGTGAAGCAGGGGAATTTGACATTGGTGCCCGATTTCTGGTTCACAAGTGCCCAGAGGCTCCAGGGCATTCCGGAGTTGCGATTTGACATCAGCAACACGTGCGGGATCGAGGGGAAGGTCAAGCTAGTGAAGAGCATGATGAAGGGCGCTTAGATTTACATATATACTCGAAACAGGTTCTCATTTGATCTTTTTTCTACCTTTTTTTTCTTGGATTAGCCGTAAAGACACTCACAACTCACAACTCAGGCCTTGGTCTCTGTTCTGGTTTTCTTCTTTGGCTTCTTCTTGTGCTTCTTGCTGCCCGAAACGAGCCCTTTTCTGTGGAACGGCACGTTTTCCACGCCTTTCACTCTGTCCATCTCGAAAAACTCCTTGTTCAAAGCAGCACTGGCACTGTACAACTCGGCCTGTTTTCCACCGTGGGTAACACCGTCGGCGCCCACGTGAGAACTGAAACTGAGCTTCTCCAAGTCCTTGCTCAAATTGAATGTGGCCAAGTCCAAGTCCTCGTGACTTGCAATCGCCTGGACAATCTGATTTCTTCTATTCTCGCTCAACAAGTCTAATGTGTACAAGTCTTCGTTGAATTTCAAACACTCGTCAATATCCTTGCTGGTGCCGTCCTCGTTAGGAGGCGGCTGGACAAACAACAACTTCCCGTTCACAAAGTCTTTCAAAATGTATCTAGCGGCTCTGCTCTGATCAGCACTTCCAAAACCCTGTGTCATGTAACCTCTTGCTCTTGCGTATGCTGTCAACAACTCCTGAGCCGTTGGAATACCTGTACCACCGTCTTCAAGTGACTTGATTGGAATCTTGATACCGTACACGGCCTCAAGGAAAAACTTTGGAATTTTTTGACAAACAACCTGTGTCGGCCCAGTAGAGTCTCTTAACTGGTCGATTGGCAACACACCATTACAAACCAAGTCGGCATTTGTGTATGCAAAGTTCGGGAACACCAACCCCGGACAGTCACAAAGAATCACTTCATCAGAAAGCATGATAGTTTGGAAATGCTTCGTTTTACCCGGAGTCGACGAGACTGACACCTTCTTGGCACCCACCAATGCGTTGATAGTGGAGGACTTTCCCACGTTAGGGTATCCAACAAGACCAATTTGGAGCTTTGGCTTCGACCCGTTTAATGGCTTCGTGAGTGGCTCTGGCGACTCTTTGATGAAAAGCTGTTCAAGCTGGTCGATTGTAAGGATTTTGATCTTGTGCTCCACGTCTTTCTCTAAATCGCCAGACAACTCATCAGAAACAGTTTCAGGCTCTGGCTCGGCAAGCTCTTCTTTCTCCTCCTCCAAAGGCACTCCATTTTCCAAAGCTTCTTCTTCACGCTCTTTCTCCTCCTGCAACTTCTCGTTTGCCAAACCGGCACTAAAGAAGGCAAAAGCAATTCCGTTTTTGATAAAATACTCAGCCCAAGAACGTCTTTGGGACTCTGACAACAAGTCGGCCTTGTTGACTAACAACAAATTTTTCTTTCTTTCGTCTTGCTCCTTCACGTACGTCTCCAAATCCACACTTCTGAATAACAAGGGATTTCTGGCATCGACAATCTGCACAATCAAATCTGATCTCTCTATGACTCTCCAAAGCTGTCTCCAAACCTCCAAGTTTCTCTCAAATGGGGTCAACAACAAATCCTGGTTATTCTGCAAAACACTCAATTCTCTTCTCCACTCCAAAAAGGCTTCCTTCTCTTGCTTGTCCAACACATACTTGTTCATGCTCTTGTCCCAATGTGGTCTTCTTGGCACCCTCAACTTATTCTGGTTTTTCAACTGCTCAATGTTCATCGCTTTCTCCTTCTCCTTGCTCATTAATTTAGTAGGATCATGGTCCTCTTTGATCCCCAAAATGGTAATCTGGTTTCTCTTCACCGCCGTGAAATCCTTGTTTGCCAACTCTGCACTGTTTAAGAAATCATCAATATGACTTTCTTGTGTCACAGATCTCAATTTCACCCAGTCTGCATCTTTCTTTTCAACCTGAAATCTCGACTCGCCGTCTGGCAATATATCAACTCTGTTTTCTCTGGCTCTCTGGTAAAGAATAGCCTTTCCAAGCCCAATAGTATTCTTCTGCTTGCGCTGCACAGGCTTAGGACCCTTTGGTGCTTTCCACTTCTTTGGCGGTTCCTTTGGCGGCATCGGCGTATTTTGTATCTGTGTATCTGGGGGTTGATTAAAATGTTTAGTTTTGCCTTGTACTTTAGCTATTTTTGCTAAATTTTTTTCTTCCGAATTTTTTTTTCCAAATCCCGATGAGGTGCTGAGTCGGGGCTCGTAACAATACCTAGAAGCCTTTTTTTATTATACTCTTACACTCATATTTGGGGAGATTCAATTTAGTACCTAATGTTATCATGTTAACCTAATATACATGGCGGCCGTAAAACTTCACAACTTTGGCGGTGGACCCGTAAAGGTTGCTTCTTTGTTCACGTTGATTTCTCCCGTATGCTCAACCTTGCCGTCTTTTCCAAAAAATACAACAACAACGGTCAAGTCATCTCTGTACTTTCTACTCTGTGGAGCCGGAATGTTTAATAACATTTCACCGTAGTCTTTGTCACCGGTACCTAAAGTCAACGCGTTTCTGATAACATGTGTGGCGACGTTCTCATCGGCCAAAATAATTTTTTTGCTGTCTGGTTTGAAATGACGGAATGGTGGCTTCAATAATTCCTTCTCAGTAGTGACGTCTTCAACATCTGGGTATGTTGCTTCGTCGGACTTCTTCATGAAATTAAGCGAGTCAAGCTTCGAGCTGGTGTAATCCTTATAGATGCCTTTCTTTTCGGCCCACTTAATAACAATACCGGCGATTTCTTGGTGTGATAACATCTCATAAAGTCCATCTGTGGCCAACACCAAAAAGTTTTTCTTTTCAGGCTCGATTTTTGTCGTGGTAACAACAGGCTCTGCCGTCACATATGGCGGTGTTTTCAAAAAACTTGGAGCACTATACCCAACAAACTTGTCTCTGAGTTTTTTCTGTACTTCTGTCGACCATTTGAATTTACCATCACCAAAAGCTCTGGAAGGCTCCAATCTGCCAAGAACTCTGCCACGGAAAACTGCCTTCAGTTCGTCAGGATGCTCATTCATGATTCTTTGTGCTTCTTTGACGTTTTTACCAGTCTGATCAGTGCTCAATGCCTTGATTTGCCATTTCTTTGAGTCCTCGTCCAAAGTTCCCAAAAGCGCTCTTGAGTCTCCAGTAACAGCAATCTTCAAATCCAGTGTTTTGGTGTCATAAAATGCCAACAAAGCGCAGGATCCCGAAAGTCCAGGCATGAAGTACTGGATTGCATCAGCTCTTGGAAGCTTCAAAGCCGTTTCGATGTTTTTGTTTGTTAACAAGTCGTCAAGTTTGAGGAAGCCACTCTTGATGGCATCGTCAACGGTTTTAGAGTCCGGAAGCTCCACACCGCCATCAGGGTAAACTTCGTTCAACTCTTTGATAACCTGCACTATCAAACTTTGTCTAAGGGCGTTACTAGTGTACCAGCCACTGTGGCCGTCAAAGACGCCCCAGAAAGCCCAGTCTGAAGGGCTCGATTCCGAGTTTGCCTCAGTGCTGGACCCGACTTTTGAGGTGTCGACAATCAACTCGCTGTGGTCATCTTCAATAGGGTCGTTGGAAGGCAACTGACTGACGTCGTAACGCAAGATTCCGTTTGCACGATCTATAGTGTAGCTCTCTTCGTTGTTGCGTAACCTAGCGGTGTCTGAGCTCATTGGAATCGCTTGTTTGCGCTGCTGCTCTTTGTTTGGGCCAAGCGAGCTGAACGATCTCGAGTCTGCCAAAATCTTCTTGTTTGCCAACGAGAAGTATGTGGCAAGGACAATCCCGTATAGAGCAAACTGGAACAGGAGCTTTTTGGACGGTACGTTTGGAAGCTTCTTGAAAGTGGTAAACTTTCTCGACTGGAACGACTTTTGCAAGCTCTTTTGGAGGTTTTTCTGGAATATCTTCGCAATAGGCTCTCTCATTGTGCAGAATATAAAAGAACACAAATTGGACAGGGAAGCAATTCGAAGAAAGACATTTTTCCCGTTTTGAACAAATGGAGTAAAAACAAAATTGCGGGCTTATCAAAAATAAGGGCCAGGGCCCCACAGTAACGTTAATGTTCAATAAAGTGTGAGTGCAGCAGGAACAAGAGCCAAACAAGGAGACAAGGCAGCTGGATGCCCACAAAAAAGTGGGATTTTCACATTTTGGTGAAAACAAGAGTTTTTGCAGAAAACTACTTTGGTCAAAACAGTGCATTTAACAGTGCTCTTGGTCACACGATTTTACCGCGCCGCGCAGTTTAGAGTAGTAACTTTTGCCGCGCATTTGGATGCGCGCACTTCTGCCCGCGCACTATCGGAAAAAGTGAAATTAAGTATTTCTTTTCAGGTTACAGTTACCGACAGTTGACTTTGCACAAAAGATGAATATTCAGCAGCAAGAGGCGGAAAAGATTGTTGATACAATTATATCGGATCTTCGTTCCAGAAACGAGGACATCCGTATCAGCAGTGCGCTTCGATTGAAGTCACTATTGTCGGATTTTAACACGGTTGAAATGAGTACTGGGTCCAACGGGCCCAGCAGTACCAGCTACGACCGACAACAGAACACAAATCCGAGCTTAACAAGTTCGTTCATTTACAACAGATTCACAGAGCTTGTGACCTCAAAGGACACGCAGGTCAAGATTGACACGTATTTCTCGATCAAGTCCTTTGTGGAATTGATTGGAGGCCAGGAATTCGAGGCTGGCAGATTTGCGAGGTTTGCAGAACTGTTGGTGGGCATCAAATTGATTGCAAAGCAAGCAGCCGACACATTGGGGTACTTGTGCAAGCCCGGGGTCACAAGCACGGCCAGCTATTTCGGGTTCAGTTACGGAAATGCCGTGGAGGGCTTGACAAAGAAGTTAGATAGTGTGCGGTTGAACTCCATATTGATTATTCAGGCGTACGCCAAGTACAACCCTGGGGAAGTGCTTTTGAAGCAGGACATGGTGCTCAATGGCCTTTTTCTGACGTTAAAAGACTCGAATTTGACCATACGAAACGAGTCCGAGATATTGTTGGAGCAGCTTTTGCTAGTGATATACCACCAAAACAGATTCATCAGACAGTCCTTGTTCAATGAGTTGTACAACAGGGCGTTGGAGAATTTGAAAATAAACTCCGTTGAGCTGTCACATCTGGCTTTTCTCATCTTCAAGGCCTTGCTCAAAGTTGTCCTGGACACCGGCATCAACAAGAGAGACAAATCAAGAGATTTCTACAGACATCCCGACGAGAGCGACGACTCAAGACTCAATAGTGTGATAAAAAAGGCAGACGAGGTAAAAATGGTCAATTTTGGATTCTTGGTCGACAAAGTGGACGAGATATACGAAAAGTGCTGGACAATGAAGGATGCCAAACTGGCAGTCGTTCGGACCTCTGTCATTGACATCATTCCGTTGCTAGCTAAATTCAACGATAGAATTTTCACGGTGAAGTATTTGCAGGCTGTCAACGAGTTTTACATGAACAGACTTAGAAAGGACAAGGACAGAATAGCCATATTGTATCTTTTTGGAAAAATACTGCCAGAGGTGGGCAGCGAAGTGTGCTTGTTGTTTGCAAACAACTTGATAGCAGTTATTGAAAACATTCTTTACTTAGTGAGCTCCGGTGAGAGTAGCACAAGCACTGCAAGTAACGCAGCTTTGTCACAGGCAACAGAGACTTTTGCCAACCTCAGATTGAACAATTTTTCGTCATTCAACACCGGTTTGTCCCAAGGCGGACTCAAAAACAAGAAGTTCAACGACTCAGTGCTGGCACCATACAAGAAAAACACCATAGACGCCAGCGGGCTTCAAAATAGTGTCGAGTACAAGGGACAAAAACGGTACGAATTGGAAGAAGCTATATTTTTTGTGATTATCAAGCTTTGCGAGACTTTGCAAAAAAGAATTACCCTGGTTCTCACGGTGAATTTGATAAACTTGATTGTTTACAGCTGCAACATCACAAAACATTTCAGAAAATTGTTGGAAAAGCTCATTGAATACTATCCAAACTTGGAGAGTTTTGTATTGCATAAAGTGTTGAACAAAGTCACTTTGATTTTAGGCGGGTGCGAGTTTATTGAGCCAGGAGTCTCGGTGACAAGTTTGAACTTGCTGAAACTGGAAAAGAAGAAATTGGTTCAAAAATCGGTTATCGGGGTCACTTTTGACAATGCTGCCATAAACGGCAACTCAAATAACGATATTGTGTCCATAGATACACGTGTTGCGGAACTCAGAAAAAAAATTGCAAAGTATAGAGAGCCTTATAGTGTTGTGAATGCCCCATTGTCCAACAACAACTTCAGAGAAGTGTCTTCAAATTTCAACAACTATACTGCCATGCACGAAGCACATGTGGTTCCTCATCATACTGGACCAGACTCTCCGAATGGTGAAAGATCACATTTTGTCAGCATAGACAATTTAATGGACTTAAAGGTTGCCAAACAGCTCAGAAACTTGATCATCAAAGAATACGGGTTTGTTCCAAACAATTCAGGAAATTCAAACTACAACAGCAACGTTTTTGCTGCTTTTTCAAAACTCACTGGGTTTCTGGACGAGTACTTACAGTTTGAAGAAAACGGTACAGTAAACACGGTCGAATTTCAGGAAAAAGAGCTTGTGCTCCAATGTTTCGAAACTTTGTGCCAGTTTGGATTCAGCAAGTACGTGCTGTTGTTTGAGTATGCTCGGTATGTCACTCTTGTGTATACGGATTATCATGACAGTGAAGTCAGGGAAATGGCAGCCAAGGTCACTGCAAAGCTTTTTCTGGAAGATGAAATGATAAGTCTGTCACACATTGGGTCCATAATTGCCGTTTCTGAAGTCTTGTCAAGACTTTTGCTTCTTGGAGTAAGTGACGTTCTGTCAAAGGTGAGATTTTCCGTATTGTGCAATTTGAACTCCAAATTTGATGCTCAATTGGCACAGGCAGACAACGTCAGATTGCTTTTGATTGCATTGAACGACGAAAACTTTGACGTGTGCGAGATTTCTGCCAGAATATTGGGCAGAATCTCTAATAGAAATCCAGCATATGCTATTCCAGCATTGCGCAAAGTCTTGATCCAGTACTTGAATGACTTGAAATATGGGCTGCTGGAGGACGGAATACGAAACAGTTGCTCGCTTTTGACGAGCTTGGTCAGTTCTGCGATAATTTTGACCAAACCGCATATTGACGTGATAATGGAGACTCTCATTATGCTAATTAGAACTCACAAAAACTCGATTATCAGCTCAATTGCGATAAGATGTATTGGGGAGCTTGCACGTGTCACAGGTGAAGGTGCATCTCTGTTTTTGCCAAGCGTTGTGCCTCTCATTTTGGGAATCTTGAAAGACAATAGTGTCACCAGTTCCAAAAGAGACAAGCTCGTGGTTGTGAAAACACTTTGCTCTTTGATCAGAAACTCTGGTAAAGGTAGCGTGCCGTACTTTATGTACCCTGAGCTTGTTATCGAAATTAACAAAATCTTGGGAGACTCGACTGTTGACAGCGATTTGATGAACGAGACCATTAGATTGCAAGGTATATTGGGTGCATTAGACCCATACAAAGTCAAATTGATCGAGGAGAACTACAAAAGTGGCAAGGACAACAAAAACATTGAGGAATTGTACAAGTCATTTGTGCACAAGGACTTGGAACCGGTGAAGCCTGAGTTGGAGGATGACAAGGACAATGCAGCACCAGAGGATGAAGACTACAGTAACATCAGCAACGTTGCCAAGAATTGGGGTAATCCAGAGTTTGGCAAAGACGACGAAGTCAATGGCGTGGACATAAACGAGATGTTGGGCTTAACGGAATCACAAGCGAGAATCAGCAAGTTGATCCAAATGGAAACACCAATCGATTTGTTGCTACTTATGCAATTGACAGTCGACTGCAAACCTCTGCCGTCTCTGGAAGATTACTATTTAATCGTGGTTTTAGTGTCTTTGGTAAGATTTCTCAAAGATCCTCTGGCAAACGCACGCCATCAAACCATTTTGGACATCATCAACACCTTGTTTGACAAAAATAGAGACAAATGCTTGAACTACTCCAAACTCATTGTTGGAGGTATAATGAAGGCAATGAAGAACTTTAACGTTTCCAGAGTCCACTATGCATTCAATAAGTTGATTGACATCACATCAAGAGTCGGAAAGTATATCAGACCTTCAGTACCCGAGATTTTGCTTGCTGTCAGACAGTATTTCAATGTTGTGCAGAAACCTACGACCATTTCATTGGTGGAGACTATTGCAAAGAGTCTTGAAGGTGAATTTAGAAAGTACTTACCTGACATTTTGCCGTTGTTCTTGCAAGAGTTGAGCTCGGAAAACTCCGACAAGGCCAATGCCATCAAGGTTATTCGTGCTTTTGTGAACTTTGGGTCCAGTATAGAGGAGTACTCCAGCCTTGTTGTGTACCACATTTTGGAGCATGTGGAAAGAGGACTGCCAGATTTGCGCAAAGTTGCCATCGAGTCTATTGGTTTATTGACAAAGAGCATAAATTTGAGTGACTACTCCTCAAGAATCATTCACAAGTTTATCAGGATTATCCGCAGCAAATCTCCAGAAAGCATCTCGTTAAGAGACCCCGTGATGAACTCAATGTGCGCAATAGTGGCTCAATTAAAGAGCGAGTTCTTCATATTTTTGCCAATAGTGGAGTCTGCACTTGCTGAGTCACGTTATCAGCATGCTGCGTACACAAAGTTAATTCACCAATTGATTGAGCACGGCAATGCTACCTACAACGTTAAAACCAGCGAGATTTCTATGGAAATCAAACACCCGGATGATGAGGCGATGAAACCAGTGAATGTGGAAGCATTGCGCACTTTCTGGAATAACGATGAGTGCAGCTCAAAACTGGACTGGGCCATATGGATGAGAAAGTTCTCCAGAGCTTTGTACACGTGCTCACCGTCCATTGCAATCAGCTCCTGTGCGGACTTGGCCTACTCGTTTGCCCCAGCCAACAAGGCACTTTTCAATTCTGCCTTTGTTGGTATATGGCTTGCTTTGCTGAAAGAGCACAGAGCCGAGCTTCTGGGCGCGATCCGGCGTGCTTTGCAAAAAGTCCCAGTTTCGTCCGATATTGCCCACACGTTTTTGAATTTGTCCGAGTTTTTGGAACACAACGACACAAAACTCGAAATATCGGATCATGATTTGGCATTTTTTTCGTTCCAGCACCGTGCACATGCCAAGGCTTTGCACTACAAGGAGTTAGAGTACAGACAGAACGTGACACGCGATTTGGTCGATTATCTCATAAACATCAACAACACTTTACAGCAAACTGATGCAGGCCAAGGTTTGTTGACGGTTGCTTTGGAGAAGTATCATTTTGAACCAAAAGAGAGTTGGTACGTCAAATTGCTTCGGTGGAACGAGGCATCGCAGTTATACAGCAAGAAGTTGGAGCAAGGGGCTCTGGACGACTTAGTTCTGGGAAAATTGACTGCCTTACATGCTTTGGGACAGTGGGAGGAATTGGAAGCTTGCGTTGAAGAGAACTGGAAACTGTTGCTGAGTGACGGGAAAGTCCGTGTGGCCCCGTTGGCCGCTGCAGCTGCCTGGGGAACAGGACAATGGAACAAAATGGATGACTACATCAATGTTATGAAGGAAGAGTCGGCAAACAAGTGCTTCTTTGATGCTATTTATAACGTGCACCGTTGCAACTACAAGGCCGCCGAAAGAGACATCAGCATTGCCAGAGAGCTGTTGGGAGGCGAGATTGCGCTGATGATCAACGAGAGTTACAACCGGGCCTATGACGTGATTGTGCGTGTGCAGATGCTTTCTGATTTGGAGGAGATTATCGAGTACAAGCAGTTGCCAGAATCTTCGCCAAAAAGACGGCTCTTCAGGGAAGCATGGGACATCCGGCTTTCACACTGCCAGGGAAATGTGGACATTTGGCAGCGTTTGCTCAACATCCGTTCTTTGGTTGTGCCGCCAGAGGAGGACTTGGAGGCCCGGATCAAGTTTGCCAATTTGTGCCGGAAATCGGGCCGTGTGCAGTTGGCACGTAAGACTTTGGTGCAACTTCGGAACAACGTTATCCAGCTTTTGCCAGGAAGTGGAAGCGGCGGCTCTTTTACCCATCCATCATTGGTGTATGCACAGTTGAAACACGTTTGGCTGTCGGATTCGGAGGAGAAAAAGCTTCAGGCTTTCAACACACTTTGTACGTTCACATACGATCTCAGCGGTGCGTTGGGACTTCTGTTCAAAAATGACATTGGCGGACCATTTTCTGCGCCTGAGACCTTGCCGTGTGACCCAGCCTTGTACGACAAGCTTTTGGGCATCTTGTGCAAGTGTTTCCTCAAGCAAGGCCAGTGGCAGATGCATTTGAAGCCTGAGTGGACCAAAGTTGAGAGTGACGGCGGAGTTTTGGGTGCATTCCTTATTCCAACAATCATCCGCAGTGATTGGTATAAGGGGTGGCATTACTGGGCTTTGGCCAACTTCCTGGTGCTTCTGAGCAAGCTGAGCAAGATGCGTACCAGAAAGTACGTTGCTGGCGACTTCTCTGAGCTTACATTGGTTAAGTTGCATGCAGTACCGGCCATCAAAGGGTTTTTCCGTGCCATTGAATTGCTGAGTGCAGTGGCTCTTCAAGACTTGCTACGACTTTTGGATCTTTGGTTCGCGTACGGTGGGTACCCAGAGGCAGCCCTGGAGCTTGAAAAAGGTACCAACGACTTGCTGATTGTTGTGTGGCTTCAAGTGTTGCCACAACTCTTCTCACGACTCCATCATCCGGACAAAACGATAAACAACTTGCTACAGAAATTGATTGTGCGTTTGGCAGAGATCCATCCACAAGCATTGCTTTTCCCGTTGAACGTGGCTGTGAGACTGGACAAAAAAGAAGGTCAAACCAGTGCTGCGCACATCTTGGCCAACATCAAATTGCTTCACAGTAGACTCGTGGACGAGGCAGACCATGTGGTGACGCAGCTTGTGAAAGTGGCTGTGTTGATCAACGAGATGTGGTACCAAAAAATCGATCAGGCTGCACACTTGTTCAACGGCAAGAGACACTACCGAAAAATGGTGCAGATCATTGACGAGTTGTACCAAATGCCAAGAAAGACATTTAGAGAGAAGGCATTCTGGGCCGTGTGGGGTTTGGAACTCACGCGCGGTCATGACTGGTTGATGAAATACGAGAAAAAGTTGAACGAAACAGGCAGAAGTGACATTCTGTTGCTACATTCAGCTTTGGACTGTTTTGCTGCTGTGCACGGAAAATTGCACTCCGAGACACTGAGCTCAAAGGTTTTGAAGCTTGAGTTTGTGGCACCAGAGCTTTTGGCTAGAAAGAACTTGTCGTTAGCTATCCCGGGCACGTACGAATCAGGAAAAACTGTGATTCGGATTTCACGATTTGTCAACGAGGTGCACGTCTTGTTTTCCAAACAGAGACCAAGACACTTGTACGCGGTGGGTCTGGACGGTAAAGTTTACGATTATGTGTTGAAGAGTCAAGAAGATATCAGACAGGACAACATGGTGATGCAGTTGTTTGGGCTTGTGAACAAGCTTTTGGACAACGATCCAGACCTGTTCAAGAGACACTTGAACGTGGAGCCGTACCCAGCTATTCCATTGTCACCAAAATCCGGATTGTTGGGTTGGGTGCCAAATAGTGACACGTTGAATGGTTTGGTTTCTCAGAATAGAGTCTTGAAGGGGTTCCTCAAAGATGCCGAACGGCGTGTGCACGCAAGTTTTGCTCCGAAACAGTACGACAATAGCACCCTGTTGCGAAAACTAGAGATGTTCCTTGTGAGTTTGTCGGGTCTGGACGGTATGGACATATACCAAGTGTTGTGGCTCAAAAGCAGATCTTCTGAAGTGTGGCTTGACCGCAGAAATACGTATCTGAGATCTTTGGCCAGTATGTCGATGGTGGGTTACGTTTTGGGATTGGGTGATCGTCACCCTTCGAACATCATGATCCACAGAATCACCGGTAAAGTGATTCATATTGATTTTGGTGACTGTTTCGAGGCTGCTGCGCTCAGAGAGAAATGGCCTGAGAAAGTGCCGTTCCGGTTGACGAGAATGCTTGTTAATGGGTTGGAGGCTAGTGGTATTGAAGGTTCGTACCGTATATCGTTAGAATGTGTTGCAAGAGTCATGAGATCCAACTCAGAGTCCTTATTGGCATTATTTGAGTCATTTGCTCATGATCCTTTGATTCACTGGGGTTTTGATATTCCAACAAAGGCAGTTTCGATCGCCACTGGATATGTACAACAGGAGGATCCTGTGGCGCTTTTGGCCGAGGGTAAGATTACTGAGGAGAAATGTGAAGAAATCGAAGAACAGATCCGGTTGGAGATCATGAATGCCAGAGCAGAATACGTGTTGAAGAGAATTGAAGAGAAGTTGAAGGGCAATGACTATAAAGAGGACCAGTTTTTGAGTGTACCAGAACAGGTGGACGAATTGGTGAAAGAGGCCACAGACAATGAGAACTTGTCGCAACACTTTCTCGGCTGGTGTCCGTTCTGGTGAGTTTAACATTTGGTTGCTAGATTTAAATAAAATTGCAAATAAGAAAGAACTTTTATTTCATTTTGAGTCAGTCTGTGTAGACTTTCCGACGCATATAGAACCAACTGTTGTATTGTATACCAATCTGAGCAAATATTTCACCGTAAATTCTGTTACCAGCCTCTGGTTTGACAGTGCAATCACTCTTCACTAGCAATTTCGCTGAAACGGAGTCGCGATGCCAAGTCGTCTGAAACAACACTTGCTTTCAACGAGTAAATGTAGTACCGGCCACCCCAGTACGAGAGCAAAATTGGGAGAAGCATTAAGCAGTGGAATGAGCCAATTAAAATCAATGAAAACCACATCCGGAAGTAGTAGATCTGAAAGATTTTAGAACTGGCGAACGCCAACACACAGACACCTATGAATTTTGTCAAAATAATTCCACCAAAAACTGATCCGCCTACTTTTGTCAATGAGTTGAAGGATCTCTGCAATCTCGAGCCCATAGTCTTGTTGTCTCTGTACTCAAATCTATCCACAACAGTGAAAGCACGAGCAATGTGAACGCAAAACTCCACAGCCAAGCCCACTATAATGACTAAATTGACCAAACTCACTGCATTGAGTGAGATTCCCCAAAATTTCATCATCCCTCCAATGTTAATCAACGTGCTCAAGACAGTGACACACAAGATGAGTGATGTTCTTAAGGAGCCCAAGAGGAAAGATGATGTGACAAATATGATAATCATAGCTGATCCTACCAATGTGAACGTGAGACTCACAATCGTCTGATACTGAACAAAGAATATGTAGAATGGCGAGTAGGCAAACACTTCCACTTCATCGTCCTCAAACTTGTCTTCAATTTCTTTGGAAACTCTCAACAGCTGCTCATAGCCTTTGATAAAGTCCTCTTGGGATCTCAACGGTATATGTGACGTTCTGAAAGTGCTTGACTCAATCATACCAGTTTCTGGGTTTTTGTACACAGCATTGCCATATGGAGCCTTTCCACCAAGCGGACACGGGATACTTGGAGACTCTATCCAAATATCAAAGAACTTGATGAAGTCTTCGTGTTCAGGGAAGTTTTCCATTGATGAATCCCATTCTCCTTGGTCATAGCATGTTTCGCAAAGTCTTGGTGAAGCAAATGGTGGGCAAACTACCGTTTTGTTGGTGTTTTTACGGAATCTGCAACATTGGTCTAAGTCAGGGCTCAACCAGAGGAAGAAGTCATCTATCCAACTAGCTGCCGGCTCAATTATTGTTGAGACTTCAGAACGCTTGCGTTCTTGCTCAATTATGTTTGTCAAAGAATACTCATTACAAGTAGTGAATCGGCCGCACAACTTTCTCTGATTTGCACGATTGGTGACATCCAAAGACTTTATAACAAAATAAATTGGGGCGCCAACATTGAAGAATGCGTACAAGTCGTTGAAATAATCTATCAAATACGAGTCTGTTGGAATTGCAACTCTCTGGTCTAATCCAAGTTCAATGTCCGGTATCGATATAAGAGATATACCGAGCCAAAGAACAAAGAAGGCTAGCAAAAATGGTTTGACATTTGAGTTCAAAATAAAAGGCGCATAGTACTTCTTGAGAACTTTTGTGAAAACAGACTCTTGCACTTCCTCTTCATTCAATATTGCAATATGTGGTCTTTCACTGTTGGAACCTGCAGCGTCATATTCGCTGTTTGATAATCCATTTGAAAATCCGAGCTTTTTGAATGGCCAAACATCCAATCTATTTTGTTCAATTCTTTTTTGATCCAAACTAAACAACAGAATCAATACCGTCAATTGCAACAATGCGTTAAAGAAAACTGCCACCGAGGAGTACAAGGCAAAATTTCTCACAGCTGGCATCTCAACAAAGGTGCCCAAGGAAAATGTCAAACACTGTGTAGTGGAACTTAACACGATACTAGGCGCGATACGTCCAATAGTGCTAGAAATTCTCTCTGGGATCAGCTCGTTCGGGTACGAAGCATTGATGTGTTGGAGTTCATGTGTAATCAAGAAAATGTTGTCAACACCAACCGCCAAGACCAAAAATGGAATAACTTCAGCAATGATCAATGTTGATTTGACACCCAAGAGTGCAAATATTCCGACAGACGACAGAACAGAAAGGAGAACAATGAATATACCAGCCAATCCAATTGAGATTTTTGTGTTTATAAAAGAGTATGGATCATGAATGCTTGGGATCTTGTTGCTCAATGCCAATGACGCATAGATAAACATCAAAATGTATGAGAAAACAATGATTTTGATGTCTTTACTGGTAGACTTGTTGAGCTCTTTTTCAAGAGAGATTTCAGTGTTGAAACTCATTCTCAAGCCTCTACCAGCAGCTTCTTCTGTGAGGTTGAGCAAGAATTTCTCGAGCTTATGTTCCCATTGGTCAGCAAAGACAATTTGCTCACTGGTATCATTATTGCTGTTCTCCAACAAAAGAGTTACAACAATTGCCTGCGACGTTAAAACATCATTCCCGC
Source organism: Saccharomycopsis lassenensis (assembly GCA_031125475.1). Lineage (NCBI taxonomy): Eukaryota > Fungi > Ascomycota > Saccharomycetes > Ascoideales > Saccharomycopsidaceae > Saccharomycopsis > Saccharomycopsis lassenensis. The sequence continues at coordinate 76,519 of JASTUK010000015.1, forward strand.
TATATCCTCCAAAAAGCAATTCTTTCTTTAACGGTTGCTGGAACTCTGGCAAACAATTCACAGGTGTATTAGCGCAGTTGGTTAACTGTTTCTCCCAGTTTGTCTCATCAAGCATGCTTGAGTCCCCGTGGAAGTACTGCGTAAAAGACTCAACAACGCACGCCGTATCGGTTGGTTTGAAGCACAAATCGTCAAATCTGATTCCGTTGTCAAGCTGGATATCCAACATCTCTGCTTCTTTGTCAAACCACCACTGGACAGTCTCATAGTTCAATATATTGCCCGTGTCATTCAGCAAGAAGATCTGTTGTGTACGGTAGAATGGGCCGAACTTGTCGTCAAAGTACTGTTTCTGCTTAAAAGCCTCAGCGCTGGAAGGAACCCACAAGTTGATAGGGTTTTTCTCCAACTCGACAAAAAGCGCACAACCAGATAGAATTCCGGTAACGAGCAACGCGGTGAAGATGACAAATTTTGGGTAGAAAGCACAGTAGAAGGCCAACTTGCCAAACCACTTTTCCAAGTAGCCGTTGATGATGTACACCTCCTTGGTGTGGATTAAATTCCGCGAAAGCAAAGAGCTCGAGTCGTTGCTGAAGCTTCTGTACAGAAACTCATCGTTGATCACCTCGCTTTCGCCCGGCTGGAACAACTGGACCTGTCTGTCCTTGTACTTGTAGTAAAAGTACTCAGCAAGTCTGTACAAGACGTACAAACCCGGTACGGCCAGATAAATGAATAATACAGCAAAAGAAAAGCATTTCATGCCGGCCACTGTGCACTGCTGTTCGCCCGCAACGGGCTGCAACGAAGGGCACGAGTCCGGACAGTCTGCACACGAGCACCGGAAATCTGGGTCGCTGCAGTCTTTGGCGTTTCCGTTTGAAGGCACAATGTCGAGCGGCAAGTGGCTATCTTCGGGCCACAAATAGTTGATCTGGAACGGCGAGCCGCCCAACATTGGCTTCTCGTCGCCAAGAAACTTGAGAAACTCCTTGTAGTTCTTTGCACCCCCGCCAATCAAGTCCATCGCGTACCCATTTGTTGCAGAAAACTTGACGTTTTTGCACGAATCGTAGAACGCGCGAGCCCACGTCTCGTTGACGTACGTGTCCAATTCCAACACGATGTCCTTGCCCGTGGTCGATGTCCCCGTTTTGGTGACGTTCAAAAACTGCGACTGGTCTGGCGAGCACGTAAACCGGCAAAAGAGTTGGTAAAAGTTGTCTCTGCACGCAGGACACGAAGCAATCAAGCCCTCAGCCTTTTTGAGGTTCGTCTGCAACGTAACGACCTGGTCATAGCTGCAGCATACGGGCCCATCGGCAAACAGCGCGCCACAGACTTCAGCAAGCAATGTTCGCTGCTTCTCAGTCTCTGGCACCTTTGCTGCCACGTTCGCAGGACACGGGAGCTCCTGGCCAAACAACGACTTCTTGCCACAGCTCTCGTAAATAGCGCACGTGCCGGGAGCGTGAACCGCCGTGGAGCGCGCAAAGCGCACAAGCAAGAGCAAAACTAGTGGAAATACCTGGAGAAACATGGTGTGTAGAGGACAGGAAGAGGCGATGAGATAAGCAGCTCAGCTCAGCTTAGCGCGGGGCGGGTGCGGGTGCGGGTGCAGGTGCGGGCGCGGGTACTGGGGCGGACATTGAGCGCGGGTACTAAAAGTCCGGGTAACTGGACACGGGTACCTGGGCCTTAGGTCCTGGCCGTGGCCTTAAACAGGAAAGGGGGTGAAAGTGGAACAATCCGTGGTGGAGGGGGTGGTGCAGATTGTCTAACCTACGGGCGTGCTTCTGGTGTAGTGTAGTACTCGCTGCTGCATCTAAATAACCGCCAACGCTAGCCAAACAACCCCAACAAGTCGTCGTTTGTCTTTTTCTGGGCGTCTCCGTTGCTGTGGCTGTTGCCGTTGCTGCTGCCAAGGCTCAAGTTGGCCAAGCCGTTGGCAACACCACTTGTGCCGATTGTGCCAATCGAGCCCACCTCGTTGGCCTGCTGTGGCGCGCCAAACAACCCCATAATGTCCTGGTTCGTGGACGTTGAAGGCTTTGCCGGCTGGCTGAAGTTGAACAAGTCGTTTAACTCGTCCAAAACGTTGCCGCTGGACGCCGTAGGGGCCGCTGGCGCTGTGACGTCTGTGTCTCCATCCAAGTCGAGCAAGGTCTCGGACTTCACTGTCTTGTTCACAATCTCGTTTTTGGCAATCTGCTGCAACTCTTCGAGGTTCTTGTTCGATATGGACGAGTCCTGGGCCGCGCGATATGTTCTGGCTGCATGCTTCTCCATGAATGTCAGCGATGGTTCGTGGTAGATCGAGCTCAAGGTACCCAATTCGGCGATTAATTGGTCCACTTTCTCCTGTGGGATCTTTGGGATCGTCGTTTCGATCTTTGGCAACTGCTTCAACACAATCTTCTTGATCAACTCGTTGTTTGAGCTCGAAAGAAGTCTCCAATAGATGAACGCCCTGTCGCGGATGTCCGCGTTGTCAAAGTTCTCTGTGCACGTGGTCAAGGTCTTCTGCAAATACGTCAGCACTGAGCTCGAAGGCTTCAAAAGACTAATTTTAACAATCGACAACAATAGCTGGAGCTGCACCTGGTATTCGTCGTCCAGACTGAAATAGTTATCCAACTCTTCGCCGTAGACCTTGGCTAAAATCGGGTCCAACAGCGTATTGAAGTACTGTGGGTACTCACCCAAGAACCACACAAAGCTCAGGATCGCGTTGCTGTCGTCAAGTTTCTCCCAGTGCAAGATCAACACCGGTACGATTTTTATCAACAAATTTCTGCTTCCACTGTACTTTCTGATCATGTCCTTCATCACAATCACCACGTCATTCAAAACATACTCATTTCTCGTTGATATGAGATCCACAAGAATCTCTGCACCTCTCTCTGTAGCCGTTTCCCCAAGTTTTATGGCCACCTGTCCAATGGCCACCACACTTCGTTTCACAAACTCGTAATCGATCTCCATTGCGTACTCTTTCAACTCGTTGAGTAACACTTTGTAATTCTGCTGCGTGGCCAACCGCACCATAATCTCCAACTTCTCGAGCTTCAAGTACAAGGGGTCATTGTACTTGATGTAGAAAATCCGCAACTCCTTTGAAAGCAACGTTGGGTACTTCTCCAAAATGATTCTGATGTTACGCAACGAGATGAACTGGATCTCAGGACTAGCAGAGACAAGAGAAACAAGTGGTGCCAGTAATTTCTTCATTGTGACGGCTTGCTGCTGCGTATCCAACAACTCGACATGGGCCAAAATGGTCTTGATAGACAGCAACACTACCAGCGGGTTTGCGTGCTGCAATTGCGGCACCACGCGCTCGATGATGTGCAACGCCTCTTGTGAGTCCTGGGATTTGTACTCGGATAACGCGGTCAAGATCGTGATTCTGCCCCATTCTGTGCACTCGTTCAACGCCAACAAAATTTTCTTCAACAAGGCACTGTCGATGCGCAACGCATTCTCGTCAGGGTTGATCTGGTTGATCTCGCTCAAGGCGTTGATGCAATTCGACACGACGGCAGGATTGTTGTCGTCAATGAGTTTTTTTAAGTGGTCCAAAAATCCTAGTTCAATGCACATCTCGCTATTGAGTTCGTACAATTTGGCCACGCAAATGGCCGCGGTCTTTCTCACGTACGGGTTGTCGTCGCTTAAGGTTCTCTGTAACGGAATTTGCATGTAGTCTGTCATCTTTTGCACTCGTATACATCCCATGGTTCTGATTGCCAAAGCACGTACCAAAGGGTTCGGGTCTTCCGTGTCCTGCACAAACGTGTTCACCGCCAAAATACAGAGCTCTGGATTCGTTTTTGCGTAGTTCATCAAGTACAAATACACGAGTTTTTTTTGTTCCAAGTCTCTTGTGGCGATATTCTTCAAAACATCCGGAAAAAGCGCACTCACGTCTTTGCCCACGGTCATGGCCTTGATGACCCGTTTAATGCCCTCTTTGCGCTCATCTGGGTACTGCGACAGAAGCGCCGACTTCAATTCGAAGGTTTCGCCCTTTCGTGGCGCATTGAAAATGGACTTTATTGCCTTTTGCACTGACATTGCTGAAGTACGACAGTGGGTTGATTTTGAAAAATGGCTACGTAAAACGACGGGTAACCAGACATGCTGCCGGATTTTGAAAATTGAAAATCACAGTAGCGCGCAAAGACACGCATAAAAAGAGTTTTGAGTAGTAGCCGCAGAGCTGTGACAGCAGCAGTGCAGAGCAGTGCACAAGTAATTTCTGCACTTTTTGCCATTGTTGTATTTCTGCACTTTTGCACTATTTGACTTTCATTTTTTGCAATTTTGCACTTCTGCACTTCTGCACTTCTGCACTTCTGCACTTCTGCACTTTATCAAGTTTTGCACTTTACATTTTTGCATTTTTCGTTTTCTGCAACCTTTCTACACTGCTTATCATGCGCCATAATATTACATTCTAACCGCGCCTACTACAAACACAATACAACACAACAACACAACAACACAAAACAATATATCAAACGCTGCTCATGAAGAAGGTGCGCAAAATGTCGCACATCAGCTGCGGCAACTCGCTGATGTCGTCAACGATCACGTAGTTTTCAAATGGGAAGCTGTCCAAGTACTTGCTCAACTTCATCTTCATTCCACCGCCCACCGGGTCAGTCTCGTAGCTCACCTGGCTCATGTCACGGATGCTCTCTTTGTTCTTGTTCAAGCCGTCAATGATAACAAACACGATCAACAACTGCTGCTCCTTGGCACGGCGAATGAGTCGCAAAATCGACTCGTGGTCCTCGCAGATACCGTCACTGATAATGATCTCCAATTTGTACAAGTCGGAGCCGCTGCTGCCCACCACACTCGAATTGAAGATCTCGATCGAGTTCTCAACCAAGCTCTTCATGTCGGTCACGGTGTCTTCGAACTCAAAGTACTGGAAGCACTTTGGCCCGTCGTTCTTCATGTCGAACTTCTTGTTGAACCCATGCACGATGCCCGTGTTGGTACCAAACTTCACGAGCGATAAGTCGCCAGCTTCAAGCTGCGTCAAGGCCTTTGCGACAAGACAGATCGAGCTGAGTGTGAGCTTCACTGTTTCTGGGTTCTCACTCATCGACTTCGAGTCGTCGATCGAGATCATGATCTGGTAGTTCCGTTTCGACGGCTTCGTTCTCTTCAACCAGATCTTGTCCTTCTTGAAGTCCGAAGCAATGTACCCGATAATCTTCTTCAAGTTGAGCCGTTTACCGTTCTTGTAGTCGCCCTTGAGCTTTGTGGCCACCGTAGGCAGCAAAATGAGTCGCAACTGCTCACAGAGCACCATCGCAAGCTCGTTCGTGGCATTTTCAGCCTCCTGCCACAACTGCGACGCCTCCTCCCAGGACTTTGGCGGCTCCGCCGTGCTCTGCGTGTAGTCCACGATCCCGGCAACGGTTTCGGCCTCCGCAGCGCTGTCTGCAGCAGACTCGGCGTCTGAGTCGCCGTCTTCGTCTGCCGCACCGCTGTCAAGGCTCATTGCGTCCTCGTTGTCCAGGGCATCAAACTCAGCCTCCTGGGTCTCAAACTCGGCCTCCACTTCGGCCTCGTTCGCCATGTTGAACGCGACCTCCTGGTTTTCGTCCTTTTCAGTGCTTTCTGGCTCCTCGGCCTCGGCTCCGGCCTCGTCATCGTTCTCCGCGTCCTCAGGTTCAGGCTTATCACCACTCTCTGCGTCTGCGTCTGCGTCTGCGTCCTCGACCTCCGGCTCGTCAATCTGCATCTCCTCATCAACCTGCTGTGTCTGTTCGCCCTCGGCATTTCCCAACGCCTGCGGGTTTGCATCGTTCTCCTGCTCCGTGTGCTGGAACTTATCAGGGTCCTCAGCAGCCGCCTCGTCACTGGCCTCGTCCACCTCGTTTTTCAAGATCTCCTCCGTCTTTTTGTAGAACTCCTTCAACGAGTCGCCCAACTGCTTCAACAGCTCCTTCATCTTTTTCTCTGCGGCACTGTCATCATCTGCGCCGTTCTCGTTCTTCTGCGAGCTCGTCTGCTCGTGGAACTGGCCCGTGCCACCGGCTGTCTCTGCACTTTCAGCCTCTGCGTCGTCTCCCTCCGTCTGCTCGCCAGACGCCTGTTTGGTCGACGATTCGCTGTTTTCCACCTGTGCGCTGTCTGCCGTAGCTGCCGTTTCGGCCGCCTCCAACGCGTCCACGCCGTCTTTGTCGTCTGCAGCGTCTTCTCCAGTCTGCGCGTTCATCTCCACGTCCTCGTCTTCGTTTGCCCCGTGTTCTTCGTCTGCTTCGCCTTCTTCACCTTCTTCACCTGCTTCTTCCTCACCTTCCCCACCTTCCTCACCTTCTTCACCTGCTTCTATCTCTTCTTCTTCCTCTTCTTCTGCCTCACCGTTCTGCTCGTTCTCTCCATTCTCCATCTCCTCGTCCGCGTCCTCCTGCAAATTCACGTCCTCCTTCATCTCCTGGTCAGCAGCATCGTCCATCCCGTCGTCAAACATCTCTTGGTCGTTGTCCGCAGCTTCTGTCTCCTCTTCTGCGTCCTCGGCATCCAACTGGAGGTCCTCAGGCAACTCTAAGGCATCCTTGTCGGCAATGTTGTCGTCAACCTGCTCGTTTGCCTCGTCGTCGTTCACAACCTCGTCGTCTTGTTGCCCGACATCTTCTTCATCGTCTCCATCTTCGTCCGGTTCATTCTCTTCCTCATCTCCAACTTCCTCAGACTGTTCCGTTCCGTTGTTCTCATTTGCTTCTCCTTCATCGGCTCCAGTCATGTCGTCGTCTTTCTTTGAGTTTTCCGGCATCTTGTCCAGCTCTTTCTCCTTGTCTTCCTTGCTCTCCTCGTCCCACATTTTCTCGTCAATGGCATTTGGATCCAAATCGTCCAAGTCATCCACCTCTTCGTCCAAATCCGCGTTTTCTTCCTCTTTTTCTTCGTCTCTTTCATCCGTTTCCATATCCTCGTTCTGTCCTTCCATGTCTCCATCCACATCAACGGCTTTATCGTCTTCACGGTCGCCTCCATCGTCGTCTTTATCATCATTCTCATCCTTGTTGGCAACCATATCGTCCTCGTCCAAATCTTCGGCATCCACATCATCTTTCGTGTCACCGTTGGCCTCAGAACCGTCTGCTAAACCACCACCAGCTCCTGCCTCTCCCTCATTGCCATCCTCTTCGCTGTCGTCATACCCTTGTGGAGTACAGAACCCGTTTGTGCACAAATTGAACAAGATGTGGCACAAAATGTAGCACAGCTTGCTGAAATTGTAAAAGAAGCCGCGCAACTTGCTCTCCAACGTCGCTACAACGTTGTAGTATTCCACAATCAAAGGTGCAAAGTATTTGACACACTGCAAAAGCTCGCTGTTGTCAGTTCCGAGTGAAAGTGTGGTCAAAACGGCATCTAACTTCTGCGAAATCTGCGACAAGTGCAAAGCCTTCACGTACTTGATCCACTTCTGCTGAGACTTCATCAAATAGCCAGAGTCTGAGTCCACGTTATCCTCTGCGTCTTTGTCTGTGCTGTCAACGTTTTTCACCTGTTGCAACAGAACTATCACTGACTTGCTCAAGTCCAAGATCTGAATCAAAAACTCGTCAAACTCCACTTTGCCGGAACTATAGTCCAACTTGAAGAACCCTGAAACACAATCTTGCGCAATGTTGACCACAAACGCAAGCTTGGCGTTGTGTTGCTTGAACTCATCCAAACTGCCCAAAAAGTGGCCTCTTTCAGAGTCAAACTCTTGCAAAGCCAGTAATTTGGCCTCGCTGACTGACAAAACGTCGTAGTTTTCAGCGAGTCTAGTCTGCAACACGCGCAAACTCTCAAGGAACCGGCTTGCAGAGCTCTTCAACAAGTCCATGTTGTTTATACCCACTTGGGCAAAGCTGGACACTTCAAGAACCAAATCCTGCACAAAGTCAACAACACGAGGCACAAACAACAAGAATCTCTCCAAGTCAAACGATGGGGACTCTGTTGCAAGTCTCTCAACACGCTGCAGCGCAGAAATGTCCACAAACTTGTCACAGCTCAGTTTCAAAGTGCCAACATTGGCCAGAATCGTGTGCAACGGACCCAGCAACTCGTAAACCGAGTACACAAAGTGCTCAGCTATTGCCAAGCCACGGGCCACGTCTTCACGTGGCAAGTCTTCGCTGCAGTTCAAAGCCAGGTTGCGAAGTCGTGGTACCAAGTCCAAGACTCTGTAAAAGTACTTGGCATCACCCAAACGCAACTGGCTCAAGTACATCGTGGTCAGAAGCTTGTGCTTTTTGATTTCCTGGGTTTTGAAACCCATGGCACGAAGCTCCTTGATGCTGCTGCTGAAAAGCACGTGTTTCTCCGTCTTCAAAGACCCAATAAGCTTTTTGTTGTCGTCGGTAGCCTCCTTTGGCGTCAACTGGCGCAACTTGTCCATGTCCAGAAGCAAGTCTGTGGTGAACTCCACTATCGACACGTCTTCGCTTTCGGCGACTTTCTGCTTCAAAAGCTGCATTTTCGGCAAGACTTGCGGCAAGTTCGTGACCACGTGCGACTGCTGCTTCCACAACAGGTTTTCTGTGACAAATCTGGTGACGGCCACGTCCAAAACAAGCTTTGGAGGCTCCACAACACTCACCGCGGTCTTAGTCAGCATTTGCAAGCCTTCTTCAATCAAGGGGCGCACACTGGTGCTCAATAGCGTGCGGAACTTCCGCACAACTTTGTACAAAGCACGTTTTGATCTCCGCGACGACTCCCGAAGGGCGTCAATGTTTGTGTCTTTCCACGAGGCCAAGAGCACCGTTTCCTGCATGTCCTTGGTGAGCTTGGCCCTCGTTTTCGCGATCTTGTCCTCGATGGCGGGCAAGAACTGCGTGTAAAACTGCAAAACCGGTTGCAACAGCGGATTCGGCAAGAACTTGTCAAAAGCACGCAACAACTGCAACTTGGCACCGTACTGCGCATAGTTGGAGTCACTGAAGAACATCCCAAGCAGAGTCACAATGTCGTAGCTCGTCAGCTGCTCAGCACCCACAACGAGCAACTCGTACAACAAATACAAGTTGTCGTCCATCTTGGGCCACACTTTCTGCATTTCGTAGTCAAACAACTTGGCAAACGAGTCGAGTTCGAGCCGTCTCCACAGAATGATCATCTGCGATACTTTCTCAATGTGGCCCTCAAACTGTTTTTTGTTGCCAAAGTACTTGCGAGCCTCGTCCAAGTACTTGAGCACCTGCTCCAACTTCACAATGTACCGCGCTAATGTTGTATCGCTAGGAAATTGTGCAGCTTCACGACATGCAGCGCAAATATTTTTAAGTGTCGCATTTTCTTCATGGCACAGAGCCAAACGCCCCACGTGGTCGTCAATCTGCCCAAGGAGCGCAAGACACTGTGCGGTTTGAGCGTAGTTCGCCTCAAAGAAGAAATCCCCCGAGTGTGCTTCACGTTCCGCCACAAAATCAATGATTTTCATTATAGCGCTAATTAATGCGCTACTTGAAGCCGTGCCAAATGCGTTTTGCGGAAGCACAGTACGCGCAAATTGCGTAATCTGGCGCAAATCGCTGCCGTCGCGGCACTGGCGGCCGCCAAAAGCAGCAATGAAGAGCTCGGACACTGACGTTCCTGGCACGTGCAACTTCTCGGCAACAGCGCCAGCAGCGCCGGCACCCACGGTTTCGCCCAGTTCTTCGTCCCATTCTGGGAACAACGAGGCGTAATCGTCGTCGTCGTCGGCGTCAACACCCGCCGCCGGCTTGTATATGGTCTCGTTGGCGCGCTGGTCGGCCTCGCGTTTCAGAGTGCTGACTTTCCACTTCTGGAACGCCGCGCCAACGGTTTCGGCCACAACTTGCAACATCTCAGGATTTTGTAGCGCTTTATAAACTTTTAGCGCCATTTTAATATCGCGCTGTACTTTATGGTACTCATTTGGGTGCAAATATGCACTCAAAGTGTCGATTTTGGGTGTTTCCAAAACGTGCGCTGTAACGAGCTTGAACCCAAAGTTGATGCCCAAAATCGCACCCTGGAATAGCGCATGGAGGTCCACGTACTCGTGGCAGCTGCCGTGCGCCACATTGTACAAGAAGCTCTCAGAATTGCGCCACAAGTTTTTGATCTGCGTAAACGGCTCGTCACTTTGCAAAAGCATCTTCTGCAACGTCTCAAGCTGCAACTGAGAGTCCATAAACGCGCGCCACTCGTCGAGCAACTGCTCGGCCAGCTGTCCGCGCGTCCGCAACACCCGTGGCTTGTTCTCTGGCTCCTGCAACGCCTCGAAACTGAGCTCCAAGCTCGTCAAAGTGTCCCCAACAAAAAACTGTCTGACGAGAGCCACGGCCTGCAAAGAGGTATTCATTGCCGCATTTTCGAGCTCAAAGGCGTCGTAGTGCAACTTCTCGCCAAGTGCCGGGTCGTACGCAGCACCTGGAACAAACAGCTGCAAAAAGGCAAGCCCAAAGAACACGTAGGCTTTGCTGAGCTGAGCAATCGAGCACTCAGAGTAGGACTGCTGGGCCAAAAGGAACGCTGGGGTGAACATCTCGTTCAACTGCGTCTCTTTGATCAACTGGGCGCACTCTTCGCTGGAGAGGCGTCCCAAGTTGTGCAACAATCCACGGCACTCGGTATTCACGTTTTCCACAAGTGCCAAAACCAATTCACGCAACCACAGCAACAAAATGGCTCTATAGTGCACCATTTGGTCCTGCAACAAGTCCTGGGAGTGTGCCACAAGCTCCTTGCCAAGGTTTCTGTAGTCCTTGACAGAAACGGCAATGTCCACAGCTTTCCCAGGCTCGTTGAGGCTGTTGGTGACCTGGGCAACAAAGTCAAACGTCCCCAAGGTCTCCAATCGGCACAAATTGTCCAAAACCATTGGGTACGGTTTCATGCGGCGGCCCAAGTACACACTGCTGAGTGAGATGGACTCAATGCCGCCCAAAACGGCCAACCGGATCTCGTCCTCGGAAACCAGGGCCGTTTCAAAGGCCTGGGTGCTCAAAATCGTGTACAATCCGCGGAAAAGATGTGGGATCCGGGTCTCGATGCCAGGGAACTTGGAAACGTCGAAGCTCACGTCCAACAACGTCTTTGTGCTCTCCTGGTACCGGGCCACAACGTACTTGTTCCAGAAACTTGGCAAAACGTCCAAAAGCTGCACCATTTGCTCCGGAACTGGCGTGAAATGGTTCCAGATCCGCGTCATCGAGTGGCTGTTTCTCACGGCAAAACTCGAGACCTCCTGGAACTGGGCCTTCACCTCAGAGGGCACAAGCGCCTCAATGGTCTCAAAGGCGAAATTGCGGGCCTCACTTGTTGTTTCTGGCAGCAAGGCCAACTGGGCCCACGCACACAAACTGGCCACAACTCGTGGATCAGAAACCAACTTCACCAAGGCCTTGAGCTGCTCAACAAACGCAAATTGAGTCTCTACGGTCTGCAACTGCTGGACACTGAGCTGTGCGTGCAATTTTTGGAACTCGCTGGCCTTGAACGAGCTCTCAAACTGGGTCTCGGCAAACTGCAAAAACCGCATACTATTCTGCAAGAAAACCGGGTTCTGGGCCGCCACGTGCTGCCACAAGCTCACAACTGGCACCAAATTGTGCGGCACAAGTGCAAAAGTCGCGCCGGCAACTCTGTCGTTTGTGGCGGCACTGAGCAAGTCGACTGTGGTGGCCACAGCGTGCTTGTACGAGTCCACGGTGTCCAAGAACCTGGTGCTCGAGAATTGGGTGTCAAACTGCGTTTCCCGAGCCGTAATTTCGTCCATATACACCTCGACACAACGGTTTCGCATGGCGCGGGACAATTCGCCGTGTTTTGGGTCCATGGAGAGGAATAGCCTGAAGTCTTTGTGTGGCACAATGACCCTTGGCTCGCCGGCGTCGTTGATGACCAAAACACCATTGTTTTCGGTCAACGAGTTCAATCTGTCGACAATCAGGGCGTTCAACAAGTTGATGTTCGACAAGTGGAGCCAGTAGCCCTGCTCGAGGGCCTCAACGAGGATCCCGTCGAAATGGGCAAAATGGGACGGTTTCAGCAGCAAAACCGCCTGCAACTGGGCCACCTCGGCACCGATCAGGGCCAACTGGGACGTTTTTTCTGGTGCTGCTGCTTCTGCATCTTCTGCTGCTTCTGCTTCTGCTGCCGCTGCTGCAATCTGGGCCAACTTGTGCTCGGAAAACGCGCCTTTCTTCACCATGTCCACATACGGCAACAACGCCTCGTTTTCTGCCGCCAAAACACAGATTTTCTCGGCCAATCGGCTCCACACGGGTGCCACGGCCTTCGACAAGTGCCACTGGTCCAAGCCACCAATCAAATCGGCAACGTCCACCTCGTTGTGCACGTGCACGGTTTTCAACTGCACACCAACGGCTGCGGCAGTCCATTCAATGAGCCGCAGCTTTCCGGCCTGGGTAGGGCCCGTTAGGAGCACAGGGAAGGCCTTGGAAACGGCCTCAACAAGCACTTTCAAGTAGCGGCGGTTGCACTGGAACAAAAGCGGCTGCTGCGCATAAAACGCGGATTTCTCGATCCGGGCAAGTTCTGTTGCCGCGTACTCAGGAAATTCGACTCTGGATTGGTCCACGTGCACCACGTCCAAAGTCTCGGGCATTGGCCCAAAGATCTGGGTGAAAAGCCGCATTACACACTCTCTGTCGTGTGCAGTGCGGAACTTGCTCACAAACACCAATTGCACAGCGTTTTGCACGTCTTTGATGCTCAAAAAACGCACAATGTCTCTGATATTGAACTCCCAGGGCCCGCCGTAGCCACCAAAGTGTCTCTTGACGTTCACCTCCAATTCGAGCTCAGCAATGAACTTGATCAACTTGTCCACCACTGCAGAGTCAATCTCCGGGTACAAATGGCCGCAGATCATCTTCATGTCCACTGTAGTCAACTTGCCCACGTACACACTCGTGAATCGGTTCACAAACGACTTGGGCAACCCTTTACGGCCCCCACCTTGGATCTGCGGGTTTTGGGCAGCAAACACCCGGAATTCCGGGTGGCACTGGAACTCCTGGTCGAGCTCCGGCACGTACACGGTGGCCCTGAAGTCAAACACACTGTTGAGGGCCTCGAGCAACGAAGGCAGTGCCAAATTCATTTCGTCCAATAAAACCCACTCACCGTTCTTCATGGCCCTCAAAAATGGCGCGTCCTGCCACCCAAACATGCCCACCGCGCCGTCTTGCACGGGGCTGTCGTTGCCAAACAAGTCCGCCAAGTCCGTTTGGTCCAGCAAGTTGATTCTTGTCAACGGTTTTTGGGCCACTTTGCTCAACGCCATGATCAAACTCGACTTTCCGACACCCGGGTCACCTTCCAAGAGCACCGGTTTGCGGATCTGCATGGCGCGGAGCACGCGCATCGCGTTTGCCGCCGTCGTAGGACACTGCAAGTTGAAGTTGACGTCACTGCTGCCGTCGCTGCTGCCGCTGCTGCCACTGCTGCCGCTGCTGCTTCTGGCCACGGCAAAACGCCCAATGGTCGCGTGCAGCGCCGTCACGGCCACGCGCACGGGCTCCTCGTAAAGCGGCACCAAGTCCACGTTGCCGGCAAACTGGCCCAAACGCCGCACACACTCCAAACGGGCTTTTTCAAGACCATTCAGCGCTAATTGAGTTAAATAAGCGCTATTATTTGTACCCAAGGCATCGATAAACACCATACAGGCACCATGAAGTAGGGCTTCTTCACGGTTCAGTGCTGCGTTGGCAAACAGGATCCACGCTACAACGTCTCTGATCGAAACGTGGCCGAATTTGCGGCTGTACCACTGGGTAAAGTGCACAATCGGGTCCAAAAGCAGCTGGTCGCGCAATTTCGAGCTCACAATCAACTTGACGTCGTGCAAGTCGTCAAACAGCACCAGGGGCACGTAGATCTCCGTGAATCTGTTGCGGAGTGCTGGTGAAAGCTCCTTTTTGCCGTAGTCGCCGCCCGGATTCATCGTGGCCAAAAACTTGAACTCTTTCTTGGCCACAACCTGCGCCGAGCCCAGAGCCTCGGCTAAGAAGAGCGTGCGCTCGGGCTCAAGCACCGAGTTCAATCTCTCCAACACCGAGTCGTCGGCCAACGAGATCTCGTCAAGAAGGAAAATGTCGCCGTTTTTCATTGCGTTGACCAACGGGCCGTCGTTCCACTCAAAGAGCCGTTCCACCTGGGCGGCCAACTCGTTGATCTCGGCGTTGTGCCCGTCTGCGATCGTGTACTGCTCCATCAACTCGTTGAGGTCCTCAACGGTGCTGCCGCTGCGGCCGTTGCTGCCGTTGCTGCCGTTGCTGCCTCTGCTGCCACTGAACGGCGCCAACTTCTGCCGGAGCCGCTGCTGGAGCTCAGCACGGTGCCGAACGGGTCTCTGGGACCCCACCAAGTCGCTCGTCTCGATGTTGCTGTGCGCGTTCAAGAAAACCATTTTCTGGTGGTACAAGTTCTGGGCCAAACTGGCACACACGGTGGTTTTCCCGCAGCCAGTTTCACCCACAAGAAGCACGTTTTCGCCGTTCTGCAACGCCTCGACAATCAAAACTGTCAACTTCTGCATCTCCTTGGTGAACACAACGTCGCTTTGGGCCAATTTCGGCTCCAACTCGGCAAATTTCAAAGAGTACTCCTGGGGCATGTCCAATTGCACCCGCATTACCTGCTCTAACACCCGTTTCACCACCTGTTTCTCCTCGGGTTTGCGGGTTTTCTCTGCAAGTAACATATATCCGTTACGGGCCAAATCGGTGTACGATATACTCTCTCGGGCACCCCATCTGAACAAGTCCCGCAACGTGGCAAAACTGTTTTTGGTCTCAAACATCCGCAGACTCAGTCTCTGGCGCACAAGCTCACGGTACACGGCAACGATTCGTGCTGCGTGGCTTGGTGCAATTCGGCACCGGTTGCACAAAATGGTCTCCAACTCCTCCTGTGGGATATCGTCGAAATTGAGCTCCAAAAACCGGTTTTTGAACGCCTTGGACAAGAACTTCCGGCCCCCGTAAACCAGGCCTGGTGGGTTCTGTGTGGCAAAGAGCACAAAGTTCTTGTGCGGCTTAATGAGCTCCTGGGTCTCTGTCAAATAGATCTCTCTGTTGTCGTCCAAAAGCCGGTTGATACCTTCCAAAACCTCGGAGCTCGCCAAATTGAGCTCGTCCAAGATAATCCAGTACCCCTTCTGGATGGCCTCCACCAAAGGCCCGTGCTTGAACTGCAATTTACCCGTTTTCTCGTCACTCATGTAACTTCCAAGGTACTCCAGAAGGTCGGTGTGCTCGTGGTTGTTGATCCGGATCACCTTGTTGCCCGTGATCTTGGCCAAGTACGTGATCATCGAGGTTTTACCCAGAGACGTTGGACCTTGAATAAGCACGGGGAACCGTTTGGAAAGCACGGCTCTGACCAAGTTCACCAAGTTCTTCTTCACAAACGGCGTCAAAATGTACTCTGGGGCCTCGTGCAGCTCAAACTCGCCGTGCTCGATCCAGAAATGCTCGAATTGGATCATGTTCTGAGCCGTGGGACGTTTTGGGGGTCTCAACTCCGCGTTTCTGACCGTGTACTTCTTAATCACCGGCCCAACAAGCTCCTGCAGTTTCTGGTCCAAAAGCGTCATCAAGAGCATCTGGAAAGCCTCGTAAAGCAGCCTTCTAAGCCCGTAGTGTCTCACAATGTCCGTGGCAAAGAGAAGGGCTCGTGAAACCATACGCACGTTCACAACAATCTTGGCGCCCAGCCCGTCTACAAGCTTGTTTTCGTCGTTCAAGTGCTTGATCGTGTAGTAGAGCTCCACAACGTCGTCAATCACAGTCTCGGACTCCTCGCTCGTTGTGTAGTGGTCCAAGTACTTGCACACAATCTTGCGCAAGTCGCTTTTCACCAAGTCTGGCAGATCGACGTAGATCTCACTCAACTTGGCCCTGAAGTTCTGTGGCAAGTTCTTTTTGCCCACGTCGGTCAGCGGGTTCATACACGCAAAGATGCGGAACTCCTTGTGGGCCTCCACAATGCTGTCGGCCAGCTCCGCCTTCTCGCTGAGAAGCACTTTTCTCTGGTCCAACAAGTCTGCAATGTGTTCCAAGGTCTCGGCACTGGCCAAGTTCACCTCGTCAAGAAGCACCCAGTCGCCGTTTTTCAAGGCGTTCACAAGTGTGCCGTCCACAAAGTCAAACTCCAAACGGTCCTTTTTGGTGTAGGCGGCCTCAAACGCGTACACAGACTCTTCAAACTTGGCCCAACGCAGGGTCAACAGCTCCTCCGAGACTGCACCAGTTTTGCGCTTCTTCAGCACCAGCAGCTGCTTGCTGCCCAAGTAGTCCACAGCCATCTTCACGGCCTTCTTCCAGAGCTTGATGACATTGCCAAAATGCAGCTGCAGAAACTCCTTCTGCAACACCTTGGCAAACTTGTCGTTTTTCACCAAACTGAACGTGTGGCCAAAAAGCTCCAAAAACTCGTTTTGCAACGGCACGGCAATCTTCTTTTGGCGTGCTGCACTGCTAATGGGTTTGTAGCCACCAAGAAGGTCCAGCGACTCCGTTTCCTGCGACAAATTCAACACAACAAGCTTCTTTTGGAGCATCTGGGCCAAGTTCTGCACAATCGTCGTTTTCCCACACCCGGTTTCACCCAGAAGAAGCACGGGCTCCAACAATCGCACACTGATTGAGAGCTGTTCCAAAAGCTTCAATGAGTGCGACGTCACGGCAAATGTCTCAAAAGACGTCTCCTCCTTGGACGCGTCGTACTGGCTGTTCAACTCCCTGATCTTCACCAAGTTGCGGCCAATCCTTATTTCGTCAGCGAAAACTTGGATCTCAGGTACAGTTTGGGCCTGCGAAGTGTGCAAGTTTATGGCACTTTGTGGTGCCTCCAAAAACTGGCCGATTTTCTTGATCAAGAACGTCTTGATCCGCGCGTTCTGGAGACTCAACGTGAACACGTCCACACACTCGTGGAATACATTCAAGTCCAAATCCAAATCCAAGTCCAAATTCGAACTGCTGCTGCTCTCGGCCACAATCTGCAATCTTTTCGCAATTCGGATAAGCTCCAACACCAGCACCTTCTTGATGCTGAGCCCGTTGTTCATGGCCACCACCAGCCGTTTCAGCAACACGTGGCACCGCAAATAGAACAAAAGTGCAACAATTTTCTGCCAAAAACTCAGTTTCTCAGTGATGGTGCCATATTTCGTGGCCAAAAGCTGCACAAGCTCCAGCGGTGTCGGCGAACAGTGCCCCACGCTGCAGAACTTGTTCAACGAGATCAAGTCTGGCACCTGGAACTCCATTTGCACTTGTGACTCTGCCACAGCTGCTGCATCTTTGTTGCCAAAAAGCACGTTCTTCCACAGTTCCAACAGATCGCTGTTGCAGTTGTACAACTTCTGGAGCTCCTGCTGGTCGTCGATGCTCACCGTGGCAAAGATCTGGAACCCCTGCTGCACCTTGACCACCACATTATTGACCAAAAGCTCGCCAGACTCGATAAAACTGCTAAAAACACTCAAAACTTCGTTCTTGGCATTGTCCACGTCTTCCAAAATGAGCCATTTGCCGTTTTTCACGGCATTCGTCAAGACTCCGTCCCTCCAAACGAATTTTCCCGGCTCGTGAGACAGCACGTACGTGCCAAGCAACAATTTCACGTCTGTCTGGTCGTTCAAGTGGAGTGTGACAAAATCGTCGTTTCCCTTGATAATGCTGTGCAAATGCTTCAATAATGTGGACTTCCCGGACCCGCTAGGCCCGTACAAAAGAAGTGGTCTTCCTTCAATGATCGAGCTCGCGATCTTGGCAAGTGTTTGAGTAGTTGTTGGAAGATCGACTAATTCTGCGGTTGCTGAAGAAGTAGATTCTGGATTGGACACAGTGCTGTGGTCCGCAAGGTCTGGAATCAAGGTCCCGTACACTAGTTTTGTGCCAAAGACGTCCAGCTGCGTGAATTGCACCACTTGTTGTGACTCTGGCAAATGGGTGGATTTTAACTGAAACATTGCACTCACGCGGCTTGCCTCAAAAACGTCAAGATACTCGAAATTGAACCCGGTGATATTCTCGTACGTTCCGCAAAGGTTTTCAGCACGGACGTTATGTTTCTCGCAAAGCTTTTGTGCGCTGGTGGCTGACCAGCCCATGCATTTGGTCAAGACTTGTATAGACAAGTACTTCACAATGTCCAGAGGAGACTGCAAGAGCAATTGCAAGTCCAGTAAAGTGAGTAAAGACGCAAAACTCTTGGAGTAACATACAATTCTCCACACAGACAACAAGAACATGGTTTGGTCGCTCTGTGATCCGTTGAGGGCCAAGTGAGTTAATTTGTCGAAATTGAATAATTTTTCTATGGTGAAAATGAGTGTGCGATAAGTGTTTTCGCTGAAAACTGGCACGCTTTTGGCGACACAGTAGAAGCAGAACATCAAATCTGAGTCCCGGACTCTGCTCGATGCTCTTGATATGATATCAAAGTAGAATTCTTGAAAACAGAAGTGAATTAGATCAGTCAGGTCAAATTGAGTAAATTGTTGCGAGACTGCGTCCAAAAATTGCAGTCCCGACTCAAAATCAAGTGGACTGGCAATTTCAGGAACGCTTTTTGAATCTAAGTAAAACTTCTCGCAATAAGCGTTTCGTCTATTGACTGCTAATCCCCAATCAAAGTTCATTGTAGTGATTACCTATTAGTATGGTACAAGAAATTTTTCATTAAAAAAAAAAAATTGATGAGATGAGTTACCCGGGGCAAAAAAATATTTTCGGAACTGGCGATTGAAAAAGTATGTCTGCACTTACTACATGTGTATATAATAAACGTAAATTGATGCAAAAATGATGGTCGAGTGCTTGTCAAACAAACGTGCACCCAAAAAGCAGATGAAGCTTTGATTCAGCAAACAGCCGGCCCCACTTGGGTCTGGTCAAACAAATATGCTGTGACCTTGACCCCAACCTCGCATTCTCGACATTTTTCTGTAATGTAGATTTAAGTCAGCCCGTTGAAAAAAATAAAAAAAAATAAAAAAAATCTGACAAAGCATAAAATGTCTTCTTTTTAATACTCTGTCACAACATTGAAAAGCTGCTGCATTTTGGATGACCGCCGGTATCTGTTGCTGGGTTCCACAACAAATCCCCGGTATTGTAAAATTGCAGTTTGCCACAAACAGGCGCTCGACGTCGAATTTGAACTCGCCAGTCTCCAATTGACCGTATTTGTGACACACTTTCCCCCAGGTCTAAAACTCACCCGGTTTGACAAACACCCATTAGGATCGCCAAAACTGTAAATTTTTGATGAACACCCTCAACGTGCTCGAAATTGGCACGTTATTTTTAAAATCGCATGGCATTGACATGGACGATGCAGCAAGGACGGCGTGGATGGTTGCAGTATGACACCTGATCACGTAAGAATCTCGATTTTTGAGCCACCCAAAGTGAAGCTTCCACTAGTGACAGTACCTTCCTGTTGATCTCCCGTATCATTGCCATCCTCTTGTCCATCTGCCCCTTCCTCCTCTTCGTCTTCGTCTTCATCTTCATCCTCATCATCATCGTCTTCGTCTTCATCCTTGATTGCACCCCAGTGCTCAACCTCCTTCGCTACCAAATAGTCGTCCAAATCTTGAGGAACCACGCGCACCGACTCTGTGAAAAAGTCTTTGTAGCTCGGTGGCGGATACCCGAACTTGTGCATGGCGTTTTCAAACGGCGCAGGGTCCTTGGGGCCAACACCAAGGGCGTTTCTGAGTCTTGAAGAGAGACGGTTTGGTCTAAACTGCGAGATGTCAATCTCATCGAGTTCTCGTCCCTCATAGTACACATCCCCGTACCCGTAAAGCTTGGGCTTTGTTTGGTACTTGAAAAAAGCGTCGTGGAGCTTTTGGTAGTCCAAATCCAATTTGCCCATTTTGGGCTGGACTTTCTCTCGCGCCGTCTGCTTCAAAGACTGGCTGTCCAACAGCAACGTGTCTCTGAGCTCGCTGATTCCTGTATCTAAAATGAACTTGGGAAGCTCAAAGCTTGTTTTGAGCGTTCTGCGCAGCTGGAGATACTCCCTTTTTTGCTGCCAGTGGTCGGGCACCGGCACAACGTTGGGAAGGCACTTGATCTTCACTAAAAGCTCGGGCTCCTTGGAGTCGCAGTCAAACCACTCCACGACCTCGGGTCTTTTCGCAATCGACTTGAGGTAGCTGAGCAGCAACTTCTCTTTCTTCGCCTTGTGGCCAAGCTCGGGCTCGGTTTCGGGCTCAAACTTGCGCTTCTGCGCAGTGCTCTCGGCCAAAACTAAAGCCTTGTCTTCCTTGTCTTCCTTGTTGTCGCCGTTTTCGGGCACGTCTTCTGAAACCGGCTGGAACCGTGCAAAAACGTTCTCAAACTCTTTGGGCACTGCCTCGAGCGCCTGCACCGTGATCTCCGCAGCCCCGTCATCTGCGTCGCTGTTTCTGGTAGTGCTGCTGCCCGTTTTAGCCTTGTTTGGCCGCACTTTCTCGACTCTTGCGCCGTCTGTCACGGCTTGTGGTTTGCCAGCCTGCTGCTTCAACTGCTTGGCCCGGGCCCGTCTCTGCTGGTTCTTGCTGCGCATCAGGTGAGTAAGTGAGTTACAGATGCTTCTAAATCTGCGTATCTCAGTGAACTAAACTGCTTGTGTGTCTGCTTTTTGCAAAACTGCAATTCTTGTTAAAATGTAAATTAAAAACTGCACTGCGTCTCAGCAAAAATGAAAACTGCGTTGCAGCAAAATGAAAAATGCTTTACTTTTTTACCGCCATCATCGGAAATATTTTTACTTTTATTTTTTTTTTTTTTTTTTTTTTTTTCACAACACAAAGAGCTACCGTCTTATTTGTATAAACCAGTACAAAGACACACAGGAACACACACAGGATGGGAGTTCCAGCACTTTTCAGATGGCTTAGTACGCGGTACCCGAAGATCATCTCACCGGTGATCGAAGACGGGTCCGAGTACGCGGCAGCAAACCCCAATGGAGAGTTGGACAACTTGTACTTGGACATGAACGGTATTGTGCATCCTTGTTCGCACCCAGAGAACAAACCGCCACCGGAAAACGAGTCCCAGATGATGTTGGAGGTGTTCAAGTACACCGACCGCGTGGTGGCGATGGCACGGCCCCGCAAAGTGCTCATGATCGCCGTTGATGGCGTGGCTCCACGGGCCAAAATGAACCAGCAACGTTCAAGAAGATTCCGGCTGGCCAAGGACGCGAGAGACAAGGGCAAGGAGATTGCGGCCGTCGAGTACATGAAACGGCAGCAGGACATTCTCAACGGCAAGATCATCGACGAGTCAATTCACAGCAAGAAGGTGCAGTGGGACTCGAACGCGATCACGCCAGGTACGCCATTTATGGACACATTGGCCAAAAGTATCCGATACTGGGTGGCCTACAAATTGGCCACGGATCCCGGGTGGGCAAAGTTGCAGATCATTGTGAGTGACAGCTCGGTGCCGGGTGAAGGTGAGCACAAGATCATGAACTTCATTCGGTCACAAAGAGCTGACGCACAGTACAACCCGAACACGACACATTGTATCTACGGATTGGACGCCGATTTGATTTTCTTGGGCTTGGCCACCCACGAGCCGCACTTTCGTATCCTTCGTGAGGACGTGTTTGAGAGATTCGACTCTGTTTCAAGAGTCCCTGGTGAGTCAAAACAGAAACCATTTTTGTGGCTCCACACGCACGTGCTTCGCGAGTACTTGGAGGTAGAGCTCAAGACCAACGTCAAAATGCCGCAAGCTCAGCGCAACTTGGACTTTGA
Source organism: Saccharomycopsis lassenensis (assembly GCA_031125475.1). Lineage (NCBI taxonomy): Eukaryota > Fungi > Ascomycota > Saccharomycetes > Ascoideales > Saccharomycopsidaceae > Saccharomycopsis > Saccharomycopsis lassenensis. Next base: position 98,318 of record JASTUK010000015.1, read on the forward strand.
AAGATGCTTGGACGACTGGATCTTTTTGTGTTTCTTTATCGGAAACGATTTCTTGCCGCACTTGCCGAGTCTCAGCGTCCGGGATAACAGTATCGACACTTTGGTGGAAATATGGAAGCACAATTTGCCATACTTGTTCCATAACAAGGAAAAATTCAACAACGACTACTATTTAACAAGAGACGGTACAATCAACTTGTTGGCCGTTGAAGTCTTACTCAAGCTGTTGGGAAGCATGGAAGACAACATTTTGCGCAACAAGCACTCCCAGGAGATCCGCAAGGCCGAGTTTCAAAAGCGCAAGCAGTTGATGCGCGAGCAAAACTCGCTGGGTGTGTTTCGGGGCAGCAATGTCAGCAGTGACAAGGTTTTTGTGAACAGATTTGACGAAATCAGCCAAAGCGTGCCAATTTACGATGTCGGAAGCAACGAGGTGGTCAACGGTGTTGAGAAAGACGTGGTGAAAAACCCGGTCTTTTTGCGGGGTGGAGCTGCTGAGAAAGTCGACCAGGAGCAGGCAGAACAGGACAAAGAAGCCGAAGAGCCTGAAAAGGTCGAGAAAGTCTCCAACGCTGCTTCACAGTCTGCTGCAGCCGCGTTGAGAGAAAGGTTGAAGCGGAAGAACGAGGACGATTTACCAGAGGCCAAGAAGGCAAGGACGGAAACAGAAACGACGGAAGTTGAGGACGACACTACTGAAAACGTTGATGACAGTGAAGTCGCCGAGACTGACGACACATCAGATACTGATGACCCGTACGCGGCTTCAGGGACCGTTTTCAACTCCCAAACGAATCAAATCATCGACAACAATCACTTGATTCGACTCTGGGAACCGGGCTACAGAGAACGTTACTACCAACTCAAGTTTCTGCTCCAGGAACTGGAAGTGGCAGAGTTTCGCAAACGGTTGCTCATCCACTATTTGGAAGGTATATCGTGGGTGTTGCTCTACTACTACCAAGGATGTCCTTCGTGGAACTGGTACTACCCATACCACTATGCTCCATTTGCGGCTGATTTCAGCGAGTTGGATTTTTCAAAAGTCAAAATCAAATTCGACAAGGGACAGCCGTTCAGGCCATTTGAGCAATTGATGAGTGTTTTGCCCGCAGACTCGCTGCACAATCTTCCAAATGTCTTCCATGACTTGATGAAAAACCCTGACAGTGGCATCATCGAGTACTACCCAGAAAATTTTGATATCGATATGAATGGGTCCAAGCAGCTGTGGCACGGTATCCCACTTTTGCCGTTCATCAATGAGAAGAAGTTGTTGAAGCACGTCAGAGAGAAGTATCCACAGTTGCTGGACTTGGAGAAGTTCCGTAACGAAAATCGCAAAGAGCTTGTGTTTGTGAGCAAGGCCAGTAGGTGGTACAAGGTCTGGAAGAAACACTTGTACGAGCAGAACGAAGACAAGGTGCAATTTGGTGCAAAACGGACCAATTTTTCGGGTATTGTGTACGCTAGTCCCGAGTACGACCCAAGTACACCATTGCAGTTCCCACTTCTGGAAAACAGAGATACAGATCCTTATCCGGCACAGATTGCCACAAATGAGTACATCGTTGTTGGGTATGATTTCTACAGTTACTTGCTGGACATCATCAACAAGTCGATGCTATTGAATGGGTACAAGCCGCCAAGGGAGATTATCACCCAGGACGACAAGAACAACATCATTTATGGTGGTCCTGGCTACGCTGTGAGAAGCAAGAACTCGTTCAAGCACAGCCAAAACGATCACATTGCCTTCTCAAAGTCCGTGGGGCCACGCGCCGGAAAGTTGTATGCAAATCTGACTGGTACCTACACTGGGTTTTTGACCCAGCCGCAAAACCAGTATCAGCCGCACAACCAGTATCCGTCCCACAATCAAGGGTTTGAGCCAAATAATCAGAACAATTACAGAGGCGGATACCAGAACAATTATCGTGGCGGGTATCAGAACAGGGGCGGGTATCAAAACAGAGGTGGATATCAGAACAGAGGTGGATATCAAAATAGGGGTGGATATCAGAGCAGAGGTGGACATCAAAACTACCGTGGTGGGTACCAGAGTCGTGGCGGCAGAGGCAGAGGCGGGTACCAAAACTACAACCGGTACTGAGATGGACGTGAGCATCTGTTGGTGTGATTGGATTGTATACAATTATCAGTGTAATCGTATTTACTTGCCCTGAGTAGATTCTTGCCCTATAGCAGTTGCAAGATGTAGACCGTGACAGTTAAACCCGCAACGGGTGGATACAAAGCTCTCCGTGCTTTTCGACAGGCCTAGAAGCAGCAGAACACGCTGATGAGCAAACTAAGTCTTGGTAATTTGCCATACTGTTTCTGGGGACACTCTTTTATTGTGAAACAACCAAATTGGCGGGCATGGCTGTGGGAACAAACTGGCCTAGCAATTGCTGCTTTATTTTGGCAGCCAGTGTATTGCCTCGTTTCGCCAATAGCACATGTGGTTCCATAGTTACCAGCGAGTTCCTGTGCAACAATTGTTTAGTCTTTCATGAAACCAGGTGCCAAAATATCAAAATATCAAACATAATATCGGGCCAAGCTTGCAAAGTGCGTATTTAACCAATTTAAACCGCGTCGTACACCTTCACAGCCCTATCCCAGCCTCCAGAGGCCACCCGGTCTCCAGTAGGGTCTATCGAAACACACATCACTTTTTTGTCAGTGTGCCCCTTCAAGGTATTGACACAGATCCAGTTGTCTGCAGACCACACCTTCACCGTGCCGTCATAGGAGCTTGTCACCATATGGTCCAGCCACACGTCGTTCCCTTTGCAAAACTCAAGATCCAGAACCAACTTTGTGTGTGCTGGAATAGTGACCAAAGGCTTAGAGTTTTGGGTCCCCATGTACCTCAAATCCCAAACCTTCACAGTGCAGTCTTTGCTACCGGTAGCAAGCTGGTACCCGTTTCTGGACCAGTCTAAGCACATGATCTCTCGCAGATGCGAGCTAAGAGCAGCTATTTGTTTCCCGGTTCTCAAATCCCAAACAAAGGCATGACCGTCAAGTCCGCCAGAGGCCAAAAGCGCACCGTCGTGCTGCAAACTTATAGCGTGGACGCCTTTTGAGTGGCCTTCTTGCAAGTAAAGCTCGGTGGCCGTTTCCAAATCCCAGAACCTCCAAGTTTGATCATACGACGCAGAGACGGCCCAGTTCCCCGTGGGGTGGAACTTTGTGGCGGAAATGCGCGCCTCGTGGCCCGCTAGCTCCAAACAAGGCTCCTGTGCTGTGCTGTTCCACATCACAACTGTCATGTCGTTGCTGTTCCCGCCAATGAGCATCTCACTGTCATGACTCCAGTCAATGCCACAGACCTTGTTGTTTTCCCAGTTGCGGTACGTTTTCGCCGCCACAGTCTCCAATGAGTCCTTGTCCAAGATTTTCAAGTCCCCCGCCCAGCTGCCCACGGCAATCCACTTGCCATTGGGCGAGTACTGGCAGCTCGAAACTCCGCGCGTGCTGACAACTTTGGAGCCCGCAAGCGCCATGAGACCCATCTCGCGGTTCCTCAGGCGCCGCTGCTGCAAATAACGGTCAAAATCCTGTGTCTTGGCGTCATTTCTCTGTTGCTGAACCCGTTCTTTGGCCCGGTTTACCAGAAACGCAGCAATTTGCACCCGCACGTCGTACAAAACCTCCGGACCAACTGTCCAGAACTCGTCGTCGTCGTCGCCAGCACCGTCAACGTCCATGTGGTCGTTTGCAGGCTCGCTCAGAACCAATTCCTGCGGCACAAACTCTCTCTCTATAGCCATAAACAACTTTGTCTCTTTTTTTACTTTCAAGTCTTTGTTTTGGTCTTCCCGAAAATTAAATTTTTGGCATACATGTCACGTGACGCCATCGTGCCAACATTTGTATGCACGAGCCCACAAATAGTTTGCAGCACAAACATTTTCTCCTTATCAAAAACATAAAAGAGACGAAGCCACAGTCACAGATTGTTTGCACTTTTGTCACCGAGCAGTAGATTAGGCCGAAGTTTGAGTAAGACGACATTTGGAGCACAGTTCAAAGCTCACTGCGGATTCATAACAGTTTGACTTGGAGCACAGTACAGAGTTCAGTACAAATCTTATAAGTTTAATAAGACTTTGACTTGGAGCACAGTTTGGAGCTCACTTCAAAGTTTATAACAGCTTAGTTTGAAGCACAGCACAGAGCACACCATAGAGTTTACATCAGAAATATCTACCAACTGCAATGAGACCACTGAAACTTGTTCCGTTCTTGCTGTTCACGGGCCTCTGCTCCTTTATTGACCCCATTGAGATCAAGGGCAAACACTTTTTTAACTCCGTCACAAACGAGCCCGTAAGTGCAAAAACCCAGTCATTGTGTGCATGAAAGCATTCTACTAACTGCAGTTTTTTCTCAAAGGTGTGGACTACCAACCGGGCGGGTCCTCCGGTGTGTGCAAAGACAGAGACCCACTCTCGGACGAAGAAGCCTGTGCTCGCGACATTTTGTTATTCCAGCAGCTCGGTATCAACACCATTCGGGTCTATTCCGTCAGCCCGGACTTGAATCATGACAAGTGCATGACCTTGTTGGCTATTGCGGGCATTTATCTTGTTCTGGATGTCAACTCTCCTTTGGAGAACCAGCACTTGAATAGGTACGAACCATGGACGTCGTACAACGACTTCTACATGGAGCATGTGTTCAAGATTATTGAGCAGTTCTCTGGATACAACAACACGCTTGCCTTCTTTGCCGGCAACGAGGTTGTCAACGACCGCGCCTCTGCAAAAGTGGCACCTGCTTTTCTCAAAGCCTTGGTTAGAGACATGAAGAGCTACATGACAAAACACAAAACAAGAAAAATCCCTGTTGGGTACTCAGCAGCCGACGACTTGTCGTTCAGAACGTCTCTGCCCAGCTACTTGCAGTGCCAAGAGGACTACATCAGTGAAGACACCGCAATAGATTTTTACGGCGTCAACTCATACCAATGGTGTGGCAATCAAAACATGCAAACAAGCGGGTACACCATCTTGACCCAGGACTACTCGGAATTTTCAAAACCAGTATTTTTCAGTGAGTACGGATGCAATGAAGTTACGCCACGAGAGTTTCAAGAAGTCAACGCTATATACTCAAAGGAGATGACCCACGTTTTTTCTGGTGGGCTTGTTTACGAGTTCCACCAAGAAGAAAATAACTATGGGCTAGTTGAGTATGATGCTGATGGCAACGTCAAGTTGTTGGGGGACTTTTTTGCTTTGCAAAATGCGTTTGCCAATGTCGAGATAGATTATGACGAAAAAGCATTCTCCAAAGAGGTTCAAACTTTTAAATCAGCCGATGTCGGATTTGGGATCTTGAAGCAAAAACAGTCTTCTGCAAGCACATCAACAAAATGCGAGGCAAGCTATAACAACATCAATACCGCAAAAGAGTTGCCTAAAATAAAAGAGATTGATCAATTAATCCAGACAGGTATCACACAAACTAAAGGAAGATACGTTCCTATAGTTGAGTCTGACTTGGCTACCAACTACAGAATTTATGACGAAAACGAAAACAACTATTACAAGGGCGAGAAAATCAAGATCACAGCGCACCCAAAGCCGGGAAAACCAAATTCCAAGGAGCCCATAGAGAAAGGTGGCGAGGCCAGCGACAGCGAAGAGAAGAAAAAGGGCTTTTTTGCGTATCTATTCAAAAATGAAGGTAAGTAAGTAAATACCACGCACAGGGATCAATAGCTACAATTTGGTAATTTTCAACACATAGAACTAACCTACAGCTATAAGACTGAGCAGCTGGAACTGTGACTTAGTGGGGCTTTTGGTACTTGAGGTGCTCTACTTTTTTTGATTTAATTTAGCCTTTTCCAATATAATCATTTACTCAGTGTAGATCCAGAGGGCTGGTATATGCAGAAATGAAAAAAAAAAAAATACAGAATCTGAAAGTTTCGAGACTCCAGGTTCTCTACTACATTATTGATTGATTCAAACCAAAACACAGAAAACAGCTGCCGATTGCTTCTAAAACATGAGGGGCTTCACAAGAGGCGAGGCGCTTGCACTATACAGAAAGCTTTTTCGAAGACTTGAGTTTCTGCCACTCGACAAAATTGCAAACAGAAACCTCAAGAGAATCACAAAGGTGTACTTCAAAAGACAAGGAGCCAATGACATTTTCAGATACAACTTGGGACACGAATTCTTGAGGCTTCTTGAGAAGAGCTTCATTGAGATGCACGGCAAGTCTTTGACAAAGGTGTTGGACATTGCGTACATGTCAAAAGTCAACAATGTGTATCCATTTGCACACAGCCCGCCAGACTGGCTCACCAAGTTCCACAAGTGCAACCAGTTGGACTTGTTGAACGTCTGGAAGGTGAGGAGACTTGCCATTTGCGAAGAAAAGGGGGAGACTGTGGCGCCGCAGTTCAAGGTTGAGAAGTTTGTGCTGTTTCCGCGTAACAAGGCAGAGTTGGCCGGGGAATACGACAGATGGAAACTAGAGCCCTTGGACGAGCAAAAATTGCAGGAGTTCGAGAACATTTACGCGAAAGTCGACAAGTTGAACAACTTCCTCACGAAGGCCGAACTGAAGCTACACAAGAAGTCGTTTTCGCCGTTGGTGTGTCTCATCACACTACGGTACACCGGAGAGCCTTTGCCGTACGTCAGAGAGCGCAATATCGTGTACAAGAGGATCAAGGAGGTGAGGAGAAGGTTCAATGAGGAGCGCCCGTTCAATCTCAAGTATTTCCGGTACATTGACCGGTTCTTGTGCAGGACAGATACAAACCTGGACGAGTTTCTCCGCAAGTACTTTCCCAACCACGCGAAGGTGTGGCAGAGGCACACAAACGAGCGTTTTATCGGCAACCCAGTGTACGCGGTCAACAGGAAGCTCAGCCCGCGGTTTGTGCTAGAGTTCTACGCCGAGTACGTGTCCAAAAAGTACGGGATCTCGGACAAAGGCGACGCAGTTTACTTGGACAAGTTCTACACGGTGCCGGAATACAAGGAGACGCGAATCTAGTTATGCCAGCCGTTGCCAGCCGTTGCCAGCAGGTTTTGCAGCTTTTTGCAACTCTTTGGGCACCGGCACGGGCCCCAGGCCAGAAAATGCAGAGGCACGCCCCAGTCAAGATTTCTGCTCACGCGCAGCAGCAGGCAGGCAGGTACTCAGCGGGGTCAAGTCTGACGATTTGAGACCGAGTGAGTATCTGTGATACGCCTGGTAAATGAACCGGTTGCCAAGTGCTCCAATCGGTATATCTTAAATAATATACCATATCCGGTACAATATCAGCATGATCATGATCATCATGCTAATAATTTTATACCCGATATAACTTGTATAACTTTGTAGACCAAAAAATTTTTTTTATATCCGATATGGTTTTGCAATGCCGCCGCTACAAAGTTCTGGACGGTGCGGTGCCCTTTGCTCCAACCTTAATGTGTCGGTACCACAGCTAGTTGGGCACTTAGTTAGTTCCAGCCGCCGTGCAAAGTAATTTTCGGCCGATTATAAATCTCGCTTAATACGTACACTTTATTTACTTTTTTTTTTTTGTTTTTTTTTTTTTTTTTTCTTTATTGCAGATCCTCAAAATTTTTACTTGACCAAATGAGTTTGACAATCAGTGACGACGAGGAAATCCCCACCAGAAGCATTGGCATCTCTGCAAACGAAGACGAGGAAGACTTGGACGATACACACCATCTTCGTTCTGCCAATTACTCATACCTGGAGGAGAAAATGGGATTGGCACAAGACGCCATTATGACAGCAAACATCCATGGTATTCCTGGTAGTCCAATTGACGGGCCCACACTCAAGAACAGCAGCACGAACTTGCACAAGCTCTTGCGCAGAACGTCTAATGTCGAGTACCACTTGCCGCCTCCGCCACCAAGACTGCCTACGAGAACAAAGGCCGCGGTTTCTGTTAAGTACAATCACGAACAAGACTTGATGGACGACGAGCCGGTTTCCCCGGAGCTTGTAGAGATCATGCGCGAGGTCAAGCAGAGCTTGGAGCTCCGGAACAAGTACCAGACAATGTCGTTGCAGAAGGACTGGCAGAACCCGAAAAACAGGGATGATTGGAAGATATACCCTAAACCACCCCACCGGGCTTGGAATCCAGAGGCAAAAGAGTTCAACAAGGAGCAGCCTGAGGTCACAGTCAACCGCGACAAGTTTGACGCCAGCGAAATCGAGATTCCGGGCAAATGCGAAGAGTTTGTGTACGAAATGGACGATACAGGCGTGTTCCAGGTGTTTCGCAAGCCAAAGACAGACGATGGTGAAAGAGAGAAGCTTGTGGACATCCCAACACTCAAGGACTACTACGTGGACTTGGAGAAAATCAACAAGGCCTCCTCCAGCGGGCCTGCAAAGCTGTTTGCCTTCAAGCGGCTCCAGTATCTCGAGGCCAAGTGGAACTTGTATGTGCTCTTGAACGAGTACCAGGAAACGTTGGCATCGAAACAGAACCCGCACAGGGACTTCTACAATGTGCGTAAAGTGGACACACACGTGCACCACCTGGCTTGTATGAACCAGAAGCATTTGCTCCGATTTATCAAGAAGAAGATCAGAACAAACAAGCACGACAAGGTGATTTTCCGTGACGGCAAAGTGTTGACCTTGGACGAGGTGTTCAAGTCGTTGGAGTTGACGGCGTACGACTTGTCGATCGACAGTTTGGATATGCACGCGCACAAGGACACGTTCCACAGATTTGACAAGTTCAACTTGAAGTATAACCCAATTGGCGAGTCGCGTTTGCGTGAGATCTTTCTCAAAACCGACAACTACATCAACGGCAAGTTTTTGGCCGAGATTACCACCGAGGTGTTCCAGGATTTGGAGCAGTCCAAATACCAAATGGCCGAGTACCGTATTCTGATTTACGGGCGTTCTGTGGACGAATGGGAAAAATTGGCCGCGTGGGTCGTCGATAACAAGCTCGTGTCACACAACGTGCGTTGGTTGATCCAAGTGCCTCGACTTTACGACATTTACAAGCGCAACAATCAGGTTGAGAGCTTTAAGGATATTGTGATCAACTTGTTCAAGCCACTTTTTGAGGCCACCGTGAACCCGGAAAAGTACCCAAAAATCCACATATTTTTGCAAAGAGTGATCGGATTTGACAGTGTGGACGACGAGAGTAAGATTGACAGACGCATCCACAAAAAGTATCCAAATGCCTCAGACTGGAAACTGGACCAAAACCCACCATACAGCTACTACTTGTACTACTTGTACGCAAACATGAGCTCGTTGAACCACTTGCGTGCCAAGCGCAACATGAACACGTTTGTACTCAGACCACACTCTGGGGAAGCAGGTGACCCTGAGCATTTGTGTCTGGCGTTCCTTGTTGCCGAGGGAATCTCTCACGGAATTTTGTTGAGAAAAGTGCCATTTGTGCAATATTTGTACTACTTGGACCAGATTGGCGTTGCCATGTCGCCATTGCTGAACAACGCGTTGTTTTTGACCTACGACAAAAACCCGTTCCCGTACTACTTCAAAAGAGGTTTGAACATTTCGTTGCTGACGGATGATCCGCTCCAATTCTCGTACACCAAGGAGCCATTGATTGAAGAGTACAGTGTTGCAGCACAGATCTACAAGCTTTCTAACGTGGACATGTGCGAGTTGGCCAGAAACCTGGTGTTGCAAAGTGGATTTGAGCAACAGTTGAAAAAGAGCTGGATTCTGGAGAATGTAGGGGCTCCAGGTGTTTCCGGTAACGATATTGAGAAAACCAATGTTCCGGATATCAGAATGGCCTACAGAGAGGATACGTTGAGAAACGAGCATGCTTTGATCAACCGCTACACATCGGTGTGAACTATGGATGTGTGTGCGCATTGCTGAATAATAATAACTAATGTTGCCCCATGTAGTTGTGTAGTTGCCACTTTCTGCACTAGCTGGCGACTCTCTTGCACACAGAACGGTGCACACCCCCAAGCCTTTGTGAGTCTGTTGTTTCACTTCTTCATGTCTCAGGCTAAACTTTCTCTTCACTAATGAAACACCCGAGCCCAAGAACCGACTCGAACAACGAAAAACGGTAGAATTGCTCGACACGGAACCCGCCGGCCAAGTATGTAGGCTCTGTGGCCAATTTGCTGATGTGCGGGTCGTAGTATTCTGGTTCCACAACGAATTTGTTGGTGCTGTTTCTGTCGCCATTGAATGGCGTGAACGGCGACAACACAGGTGCGGTTTTTTGCAACTTGCGTTTTGCGCCGTTTTCAAGATACAAGTCTGCGTCGTCTTGCAGCTGGAGCTGCTTTTGTAGCAAGGAATTCTCTTGGAAGTAGCGTCTTTTCCGTGACGAAGCCTGCTTGAGCAAGTTACGCTTCACGTTGTCCACAATATCGCTCGTAGACATTGCCGAGTTCAACAAGGAGTTCTCAATCTCCTGCTTGGCCAACTTCTCGTCATTACGCAATTCCTTGATTAATTGAAGACTCAAGTTCTTTTTCTGCTCGTTGATCATCTTTTTCTGTGTCTCCTGTTTCTGGAACTTTTCTTGCTGCTTCTGTATGTTGATATTGTTCTGCTGTATGACCTTCTGGTTCTCCTGCTTGTACTTGTTGACGTACTCGTTTGTCTTCTCCACATCCACGTCGTGTATCAAGTTGTATATGATCTCCTCCACTTTCTCCAAGTACTTATTGTACTCGTCCAACGTTTCGAAATTGTTCTGTGTTTTGTTAAAAATTTTACATATTCGCTTCCTCACGTCAATCTCCTTCTCTACCGCAATGTCTTCGAAAATCTGCGTCTTGAACTTCGACTTTCGAAGTATTTTGCCACATCCTTTGTATGGGCACTGGTTGGGCCCAAAACTGAAAATTCTGTCCACACACGAGTCACACATTTTGTGGTAGCACTCCGGGTTTATGAGGAACTTCATGTTCGAGTTCAAATACCGATCTGTCTTGCAAATCGGACAAATGTCATTATTCACTTCCTCCACGTCTGCCATTTTTCAGAGAAGATACAAGAAGCAAGATGGGATCCGGATCTGGGCTGAAATGCTATTTGTAGCAGAGCAGTTACCCGGCCCAATGCGGTTGGAGCTCATATCATGGCAAATTTGTTAGACTTGGAAAAGTCGGGAAAATGGTAGACTTGGAAAAATAAAACAAAACCTGAAAATGAAGCAAGATCAACAGTGTAAGAGGATCTGACTGAATACACCTGGAAACGGAGAGTAGCTCAAGATTAAGGAAGAGATTGACTACACCAGAGAATGGTAGGAGGCTCAAACTTAAGAACGATAAAAGAGCTTTGAAGTTAGGCAATACAATCCATAAAGTCAAAAAGCACGAAATTTCGAATAAAAACATTCGTTACCAAAGAAGTCTCGCGACCATTTGCGCAAATCATACCAAGCCTCATGAACAATTTAACTATATATACTCACTTACAAGTCGCATATTTACTAACAATTTATTCCAAAGTTATCAAATAACAGCTCAGATATATGATTCTCCTTGCAGTTTGTGAAATTGCCACACAGGAAGCGGCGTCTGGGTTTCATCTATGCCGAAATTTAAAATTTCAACTGATAAGTATAATGAATCTTCTGAACTTGGAGAGTAATACAAGTCTTTAAGACGTGGTAACTTAATCACGCCCACGGTTGCGATCTCGATTTCATATAAATCCAACTCTTTGAGATTTTCACACTCGAGTCTTGAAATACTTGTAATTGGATTTTCATCTAATACCAATATCTGTATACTCGACAGCGTAAAATTGACATCTTGAATTTGATTATTATTCATCTGTAAACGATCAAGTTGAGGAAGATCCAGAGGTGATATAAAATCAAGGTTTTCCAAGTTATTAAAAGAAAGATCAAGAAAAGTAAGTTTTGGCATTGCACTGAAATTCAAATTAACTTTCTCAATCCCACAATCAGAACAGTTAAGAGTATCTAATTTAGGACATTCAATGTTTTCTAACACCGGAAATCCACCTTGCAAAGATAAATCTTCAATATTTTTTAGTTTATCAAACCCTTCAATTTTGGTAAAATCCCCTGTAATATCCAAACTTTTCAAATTAGTGAGATTACTTATAAACTTTAGACTCTTTATACTTTGAGAATCAAGTTGCAAATTTCTGATATTTTTGAGTTTGGAAATACACTCTAGATCTATATTTTCAGCTTCCAATTCAAGACTTGTCAAAGATTGAGGTGTATTGTTTCCAAGAGCTATAGGCGATCCAAAAAAGTTGAAAAGAGCTAGTTTCTTAATATTTGTTAGATGGGGTAAACCTGAAATTTCACATTTCCCGCCCATACATGTGAAAGTATGAACATTTGGTAATTCTTTGTCAAGTTTTATTAAAGTATTAGAATTTCTCGATGATATCTCGATCATTTCTAATTTTTCGAAACTTGAATTATTAAACGTTATTACTGGGTTAGTAATATCACAACTCATTAAGTTTACTTGTTTTAAAGGTTTCCCGCCAAACGTTTTTTCAAAATCATTGATTTTTGTTCGAGAAACAGCTATTTTTTCCAAATTATGAAGTTTTTCAAATCCTTCAATTGGATTATTATTCATATCAATTCTCATCTCTTTCAAATTAACAAATTGGCTAAAATCAAAAGCTTCTGTTATCTCCATTCGCAATTGTAAACTCTTGATAGAATGTTTGAATTGAAGAAGGTTAATCAAGGAAGAAATTGTTTTCATCCTAGTTCCTTGTAATGACTCCAAATTTGGAACAAATTCAACTTTGAGTTGTGATAAGCTTTCTTCGGAGGTACAGTATACCTCTTTAAGATTCGGGTGTATGCAATCAAAAAATATTTGGCTCCAAATTTCAAAATCATTTGATATATTCATTTTTTTAACAAATGGAATCTTCAAATGGAAATGAAATTTGGTAGATACTTCAGATTCCGGTGTTCTATCAAATGATGATTCTAAATACAAACTTTCAATTCTGGGTAAATTAGTTTCTTTGAAATAAAACATTGATCCGATTCTTTCAGCCTGTAGATCATCAAACTTAATGATTAATTGAAGAATTTTCAAATTAATAAATCGTGTTTTACACAATCCAGCAAGTGTATCCATATCACATAGAATACTCAAACTCACTAACCTCGATTCATTAAAACTGGAAGTTTTCAAACCAAAATGTTCCAATTTCAACTTTTCTATATTCAATTTTGAAAAATCATCATTAATTGTTGGAAAGTCAACAGTCTTATAAACTTTTGCTCCAAACAGTACATTATTCAAATGAGGAAACATACTAATTAATTTATAACACTCCAAAGACTCTTCGGGACTTATTTCAAACATTATACGTTTAACAAATTCATTATGAAGTGTGAATTTCTTAAGATCTGATGCTCTAATACTAATCCGTTTTATATCATTTTTATAAAACGCCATATTGAACTCAAGCCCTTCAACTCTGAGACTATAAGGATCAGACTGAGTGCCACAATCTTCGAAAAACTCACTGAATTTTGAATCACCACATACATAGATCAGTTGTAATAAACATTTTAGTATTAATATTGAAATATCATTAAGTTTGTACTCCTTTGTCAATTTATGATATGAATTGAGTTCATGGTAGCTTAATTCGTTAAAAATGAGGTGCAAGACTTCCTCTGGTAGCTCCTGTAGGTGCATATTAACAATCAACCTTTATAATTGATCTTTGGTGCGGGTGCTACTTATTGAATTTCTGCTGATTTTAATTTTGGTGATCCCGTGTTAATGTAACATTTGATCACGTTTCTAGATTGTAGCTCAGAATCGCTCATAACCAAACACTTCATCAAACATACTATCTTACAGTTCGACTATTTGCTAATGGTTCGTACTAAATAATAAGTAACTAATGGATATACTTACCTTCCTCCAAGATTTAATTCATTGTCGGTAAAATCATCGATAAATTTGTAGCTTGAAGCAATTTCATCATCTAACGGCTATTCCACCACCAACCAAGGTTTGAACATCAAATACCTCACCTGGACTTGTTTCTAATCGTTTATACGCTACCACCAGATTTGAATTTGTATCTATTTCAAAAACTCTAACTGTTCTTGGAGTACCACCATAACCTGCATAACCACCTTCACCAGCTGCACCTCCATAACATAACCACATATTATCTTTACCATCAATAATATTAATTTTTTGAATCACTTTGAGTTTTTGATTTTAAAGTATCAAATAAACAATAATCATTACAATGATCATGACTTACCAGAGCAACACTAACTCCAATTTTTTTAAAAATTTCTCTTGCACCAGTATTATAACTCAGTGCAGTTACTTCTTCTTTATAAGTTCCAACTATAATTTCATTACTTGGTTCAAAATTATTAAATTCTGGAATTGGAATATGGAAAAATGCCATTGATAAATGAATATGAGTATATTTACTAATTGAAGATTTTTGAGATTCAAGAGTATTTTCAAGCCAATTGAGTTGATCTTCTTTTAACCAATCATAACCTGGATTTGTCTTTGGATTTGGTGAATATTTATGAGTATCAAAAAACCAAAGCAGAAGTGCAGGACTTGAAGATTTAGGCGCTTGAACAGTTAAAAGACAATTACCAACTCCAGAAACTTCATCAGGACCAGATTCAGATAATGAATAAGGTAATTTTGAAGTGATTTCCATTAATTGTTGACGAGTTAAAGTACTTTCATCATCATGATTCCCATAAACAGTTGCAAATGGGATTTTATATTCAACGAAAAGTGCTAAAGCTTTTGATAAAGTACTAAGAGAATCAGGTGAAGTTTCACCAAAGATTTGATCACCTGTAAATACAATCAAATCAGGAGCTTCAATATCAAGAATTTTTTTCAAGAATTCAAGAGTTCTTGGATCAGCTTCACAATCTTTTGAAGTTTCAATTGGAAATGGATCACGACATTTCCCAACATCTGTTGAGAGATGTAAATCAGCAATTTGAAGAATTTTAAATTTACCATTCAGATTAATTTTTAATTGAGGTTTTAAAGAATCTGAATTATGACTTCTTAATTTATTATTTTGAACAGTTATAAACAGTGGCATTTCAGCATTATTAACAATCAATGGTGTTGTTAATAAAACCCAATCTTGACGAAGATCTGCTGCTCCTTTACCAAATCATAAATCTATCTTAACTAAAGTATGTTGTAAATCAAGTTTACCAAATCTTGTCCAAACTCCATGACCTTTATGATACCAACCAAATTTATTTAAATCTTGTTCAGTTGGATTATTGTTGTGATCAGATTGTCTTTTCTCTTTTTTAGTGAAAAAATCTATTGTATATTGTAAATTATCTTTTAAATAATCAGTAAAAGATTCTTCTTTATTATTAAAATCATTTAATACTTCATCAGGTATTTTTTTCAAATCATTTGAAACTGCAACTCTATTTAAATAATGATTCGTACCTGTTATTTTCTTTTTAGCAATTGGAGCATCAAGAACTTGAACAAACATATATTCTTTTTGTTGACGTAAAATATTATTATATTAATGAGTTAGTTTGCGTATTTTTGTTTCTGCACTTTTTTCCAATATATCCAATATATCGGATATCATTACATTTGGCTCAAAAATTGTAAGTAACTATGTTTACATATTAAAAGTACACTATGCTGTTTTCTGGGCTCAGCTCTGCGCCAAGCCGGAAACACTGCTCTCAAACAACTCGGCGTGCTTGCTGATGCACTGTGTTCTCTTGTACGCCTCTTCGGATCTATCTGTCAACTCCTCCAACTCTTCTGCACTCAACACATTGTCAGACTCGCCGCGTCCCTGGAACGTGTTCTCCTGCAACATCAACTTGAGGGCGGCCATGACACCCGAGGAGTTGGCGCCAGACGCGCTTTTCTCCGTTGCGATTTTCCTCAACGACTCGAACTTGCCCAACTGGATCACAACCTTCTCTAACTTTCTTTTGGAGTCTGCGCGCGAAAGCAAAATAGCCTCTGCGGTGTTTGCAGTCGCAAGTCGGTACACAATCACGGGGTTCTTTTGCCCGATTCTGTGTGCTCTGTCCATTGCTTGCAAATCAACCTGTGGGTTCCAGTCGCTGTCAAACAACACAACAGTGTCGGCAGAAACTAAGTTGATACCGAGACCGCCAGCACGGGTTGAGAGCAAGAAGATTTTGATCTTAGGGTCCTTGTTGAAGCTATTTATTTGTGTTTCTCTGGTGGTCTGGTCCGTTGTGCCATCTAATCTACACCACTTGATCCCCCGAATAAAACAGTAATCTTCCAACAAATCCAACATCTTTGTGAACTGCGAGAAGATCAACACCTTGTGGTTTTCCTTGGCCTGAACTTGGAACAACTGCTTGAGCAACTGATCCAAAATCTGCATTTTTCCCGAGTTTGTCACAATCGTCTCTTTGACGCCGTGAACTTCGTCCCAAGGGTAGTAAAAGAGATATGGAGAGTCGCAGATGAGCCGCAACTGCATCATGATGTTACTGAACTTTTTGTTGTCCATCTCATACTTGATATACTTCCAGAGGTACTCCAACTTGCTTCTCTGAGTTTTCAGTAACGTCTTGCGCACTTCCTTTGGTTTCTCCGCAGCAGCAATTGGTGTGCTTTCCTTGGTTTTCTTGACTTGGCCATTTTCTACCTCTTTCTGCTCCTTTTTCTGATCATTATCCTGGTCCGCTTTCTGATCCGCTTTCTGATACTGTTTCTGATCCTGCTTTTGCTCCTGTTTCTGTTCCAGCGGCTCTTTGTGCTCCAGCTCTCTTTTCTCTGCTATCAAGTCAGTCTTTTCAGAATTACTTCTCTCGTCGTTTTTATCTTCAACTTTTGCGTCTTCTTTCAAATCGGCTGCCCCATTGCGCTCCAGTTGCTTACCACTCTCCTGGTCTTTCTCTGCCGCAATTTCGTTATTTTCTTTTGTATTATCCTTTCTTTCTTTCAACAACTTCTCTTGTTCTATTTTGAGCTTCTCTGCCCTCTCTTGAAAAACACTCTCTTTGAGTCTCTCCTCCATGTCTAATCTCGCATCGAGATACATTTTGTAGTCGGCTTCGTAAAGCTGTTTCAATTGCTGCTTACCTTCGGGAGACAAATAAGGATGCAAAAGTATTAGATCTTTCCAAGTTCTTGCAAAGCCCAATATAGGAAGTAACCGTTTCTTTGCTTTGTCGTATCTCAAGCCTTTATTCAAAAGTGTGCTGTACTTCAAATTATAGTTGACCTCGGTATTATGGTCCGCTATATTCTTTGCGTCCTTATAAGCGTGCTTTAACTCAGGTAAAACTTTACCAAAAATGTCCTCAGTGGTGTTTTGTTTGTTGGCAATGTTCAACAATTGCACCAAACTGCTGTCCAAACTGTTCTCCAAGATGCTGTCCAAACCCTGCCTAACGGCACGTTTCATTTTGAGTTTATCTTTGGCATTTGTTGCCTGCGCGTTGGGTAAAACAATTGCAGTCAGTCCGTCGTCGGTCACTATAGTTCGCACATTCTCTTTATCGTCGTCATTTGTATCATTGTCTTGAAGAACATCATTTTCATCTTCCTCTTCTGCACTTTCGCCAGAAGAGTAAAACATATCATCGTGATAGTCAATTCTTTCATTTTTTCTCAAACGCTTGCTTCTAATAACATAGTGCGATGTATCGTGCTGCTCGCTGTCACTGTCAACGTCGAGGACATAGGCATCGTGCTCTTGTGGAATCTGCCAGTAACCTCTGTAGAACACTTCACTCTTCTGTTTGAAATACTCGTCTACCAATGAGCTGTCAATGTTGAGTTGTGCTTCGTCCACCATCTCGTAAAAAGCCACCTCAAGGGTCGTTTTCTTCAATGTCTTGGAGAGTGCCGCGCTGTATAGGGTCTTTTGCATTTCTGACAAGTTGCTATACAAGATGTACTCTCTTTTTGGAGGCAATGACTGCACAACGACCTTCTTCAATCTTCTCAAAAGGAATGGCTTCAAAATTGTGTGCAAGTTTTCCACCAACAGCTTCTGGATCTCTTCATTGACCAAGTTAGAGTTTTCCAGGGTTTCAAACTGTGAGAAATCAAACCAACTATGAAAAAGCTCAATGTCTTGAAAGATGTCAGGGAGAATAAAGTTAAGTAACGACCACAATTCATCCAAGTTGTTCTGTAAAGGCGTTCCCGTCAATAACAATCTGTTTTGAGTGTGCAACCTTTTCAACTCCTTGATCAACTTCGAGTTGATATTTTTCAACCGATGGCCTTCGTCAACAATCAAATACTTCCATTTGAACGACCGCAAGTGAGCCGAGTCTTTCAAAATCGTTTCGTAACTCGTAACGACAACCCCCAACTTGTTCTTTCTGCCCTTTTTGAAATGCTCGTGTCTGATTTCTTGTCTGGCGTCTTTGGACCCCGTGTACCGCAAATGCGGCAAATCTGGTGCAAACTTTTCAATCTCCTTGATCCAGTTCCCCACCGTCGACAACGGGCAGGCAATGAGAAACGGGCCCTTGTTGCCATTTTCGTATAAGTACGCGAGAAACGAAATGGACTGAAGGGTCTTTCCAAGACCCATTTCGTCGGCCAAAATGCCGTTGAGTCCATTTTCATACAAAGTTTTGAGCCAGTTGAGCCCTTCTAGTTGGTAATCACGCATTACGGCACCAGTGACTAGCTTGGGCTGCTCAGATTTCTCCAGTCTCTGCTCCAACTTGGCCTTGGTCTTTTTCGTGTCCTCGCTGACACCCTTATCCTTGTATGTGCTTATGAGGTCCAGGTCCTTCTTTGTACGCCTCAGCCTTCTACGCCTGCTTAGAACAACAATGTCCTCTTCGTCGTCGGTGTCCCCATTCTCGGCTTTGTTCTTCTTAGACGCCTTGTTTTTGGTTTTCACTTTCTCAACAGCATCGTCAGTGCTAGACCCCTCTTCGATGTCAGAATCGCTGCTGTCCCCAGCTTCTTTCAGCTGCTGCCGCCGCTGCTGTTGCTGCTTCTTCTTGGCCAACGTGTTCTCCAACAAAGTGTCCGCAATGATTTGCGAAAAAACCTTCGATTTCTCCACCAAAGCGTGCAATCTGGCCAACTTGCCCTCGTCGTCGAGCTTGTCGAACTCCTCCTGCTTCTCCTGCTCTTGTTTGTTTGCCGACTTTTTGTGCTTTTCGGTAGAAGATCCGCTGTCAGAGCCGCTGTCGTTGCTTCCAGTCCTCGAATCGTCTTCCAGCTCCAGATCGTCTTCGTCTTCGTCTTCCTCTTCGTCTTCGCTCTCCTCGTCACTGTCCTCACTCTCTGTCAACCGCAGTTTTCTGTATTTGGTGCTCCTTGTTGAGCTCCTTGATGTGTTTCTTGATGTATTCCTTGTTGACTTCCTTGTTGAACCTCTCGTGAGATTCTTGGCCGATTTTACGGTTTTCCGTTTCTTGCTGGTGGGCTTTGTTGGCTTGCTATTCCTCAGCCTCTGGTACCTGCGTTTCTTGGGCTGTGGCGTCTCGGCAAAATCCAAATCTTCTGACGACTCGCTCTCAGACTCAGAACTCTCTGTGGATATGTCTTTGACAACCTTGCTGCTTGCCAGTTTTCTGCGGCTTCTGATGGGCAAATCGTCATCGTCTTCCAGACTTGAGAACACCTTGGTAAGCGGTTTTCGCTTGGATTTTCTAGAGGTGTTCTCCTTGAACTGCACGGACGAAATGAGTACTAAATCATCATCAGACTCTGACATGACGCGAATTGCTTGAAATTTGACAAAAAAAATAATATATTTATTTGAAAAAATGAGAAAAAAAAAAAAGAAAATAGTCGCGACTCCGAGAACCGTTTCTGCAATGCTGCCAAAATGCCAAATTGCTAAAAGTATGCTTATGTAACGATACATGCGGTGGAGACTGGGTGGCAGCAACAAACGAGTCAGTCGTGTGCTTTATCAGTCAATTGCCCTAGTGTGCTCTTAATTGCTGCTTTCATCATATCTATTTACAAATATTTACAACGTACGTACCTGGTACTTCACTTTGACGTACCTATAAATGTACCTGACGTACCCCTACTATCCTTCTACCCCCCCCACTACACCCTGCCCCACGTCCACAAGTCCACAACCTGATCCTAGTCTACCTCTTCCCATCCTTCAACATCAAAAACCTCATTCAAAGGCCATTTCCGCACAGGAAGCGCGCCCAGAAGCTTTGTTGCGACTTTCTGGCCTTCCCAAATCTCGATCCCGGCCCAGCCAATCATCGTAGCATTATCTGTGCAAAACTCCACTTCCGGATAGTGGAAGTCATCTACAAAACTCAGTAACTCTGTTTCGAGCATCTGGCGTAGATATTGATTGGCCCCCACACCGCCAGAACACACAAGCAGTCTCACACTGGCCAATTTATCCCCGTGAACTCGGAAACAGGTCTTGATCTTGCTTACTATATGGGTGAAAATGGCCGTTTCTATGTCAAAACCGGCCTGTCTTTGCAAGTGCAGTGGAATAGTACCATGTTGGTCCACGTGACGGTTGATACCGGATATAAATGGTGCAAAGGAGTACGCCAACTTATCAACTCTGCCAGCCTTGTTCAGTAACGGGTTTGGGAGCACCAAAACGCGATCCGAAGCAGTGTATTGTGAGGCATCGCCCACAATATTCTCCAACTCTTTGCCAATCATAATACCCTTTACACCTATTGCCCTTGCACATTTGTCCAAGGCGTCTCCCGCGGCAATGTCTATGGTCTCTACCAAAATCTCGTGGTCGCCCAAACTCTTCGAGAGAACAAGCATTGTGTGTCCGCCGCTCACGAGAAGACTCAAAAACGGAAACTCGGGCTTTTTGCCGTTGGTGGCCATTCTGGGAACAAGAAGATGGCCTAACATGTGATGTACGCCTACTAGCGGTTTTCCAAACGCCACGGCAAGGCCCTTGGCGACTTCCAAGCCCACCGTCAAACACCCAGGCATTCCGGGGCCGCGGGTGACACACACGAGGTCCGGGTGAAACTCTGGGTGGCTGTGGAGCAGTTTTTGCACAAGTTGAGCCAAGTGCTGCTGGTGGTGCAAGTGTGCTTTAATGGGGATCACGCCGCCGTCAGCAGTAGAGTTCAATGACACTTTTCTGTGGCTAACAAGCCGTGGCGCCTTTTCAGGGCTAAACCGGTCTAGAAGAGCCACACACGTGTCGTCGCACGACGTTTCTATCGCCAATACGTGGTAGCCTCTTCTGAGTGTGCGAGAAAACATGAAAATTAAAAAAAAAAAAAAAAAAAAAAAAAAAATCGGGACGAATTTACGGAATTTTGCAGAACGTCACAGCGTAGCTGAAAGGCCAGAACTCAGCATAAAAACCCACGCGGCACATCGTGCGGCAGAACCGTAGCAAGGGCAAGGAGTCCCACGGCCGCCGCAACGACATTCTACTTCCTGGTTTTTTCTAGTCCTGCTTGGTACCTACTGGTACCTACGGGCATCTACTCGCAATTTCTCAATATTTCTGGCAGCTGTGACCCAAACCAGTGGCTCAAAGCAACTCCGCAACAGCAGTACTACCCAAAGCAGTGGGTCTCGTCGCGCCAGAGCCAGCCAACCACACTGACTCACCTCACATTGGCACATTGGCACATTGGAAAATTGGCACCAGGCCGCGGCCGCGGCCACACCTAGACGTTACCCGGCCCGTCTGTTTGGTAAACATAGGTGCGATATATTTGATCGATTCAAAGTGTCAGAGTGCGCAAAACGTCTTACCCGCGCCTTTGGTCACGTGATGTGTTCCAACGAAACGCTCCGTGAAATCAGCGCTGAAAACTGTTACCCAAACTCAGCAACAAGCAAAGATGGAAAAAGTGACACTTGTTTCGAGCGACAACCAGAAATTCACTGTCGACAGGGAGGTGGCCGAGAAGTCGATTGTGATCAAAGATTTGATTGCCGGCATGGACTTTGATGAAGATGACGATGAAGAAGACAATGCGGTGCCACTCACTGAAGTTGAAGCCACAGTTTTGACCAAAGTTTTGGAATGGTGCGAGCACCACAGAGACACTGAATTCCCAGAGACCGAGGACGAAGACACGAGAAAGTCGACGCCAGTTGACCCATGGGACAAGAAATTCTTGGAAGTGGACCAGGAAATGTTGTACGGTATCATACAAGCGGCCAACTACTTGAACATCCGTCCATTATTGGACGCGGGGTGCAAAACGGTTGCCGACATGATCCGTGGCAAGTCGCCAGAGGAGTTGAGAAAGATTTTCAACATCACAAACGACTTCACGTCTGAGGAGGAAGCACGTGCGAAGAAGGAGAACGAGTGGGCCGAGGACAGATAGGCGCAGTGCGGCGAGGTATAGCGAATAAAGAGCGAGTTTTTATGGGTGTAGTGGGTGTAGCAGGTACTTAGCAGGTACTTAGCAGGTACTTGGGTACTTTTACTCAAAACGTCGTAGTGAAACTTTCTTCTACACCGGGCAAACTTTTCATTGTCTGCAAACTTCATAGCACCGCAACTGAGCATAACTGGACCCTGCTGCGGGCTCAGAACAGCTTGCGGTCGCGCTTGTAGTTGGCCAGCTCCCAGGCCTTGTCGTACAGCTCGTACAACTCGTCAATCTCCTCCAACTTCAAGTACCGCGTCTCGTACACGTAGTAGAACGAGAACACAAAGGCCAACAAGTTGCAGGCGCCCCAGATGAAGTACACTTTGGCGCCCAAGTTGGCGTTGCCCGGGCCCGAGTCCACCAAGTATGGCGTGAAGTACGCAATGGCAAAGTTCCAGAGCCAGTTGACTGCTGTGGAGAGTGCCAAGGATTTTGCACGCACTTTCAATGGGAAGATCTCGCCGCAGATGACCCACACTGTGGGGCCAAAGGAGAGCCCGAAAAAGCCAATAAAGAGACAGATGAAGGCAATCATGACCCGATTCAGGGTGTCGCTGTTGTCGGCAGCAACGGACGTGATTGAGATGATAAAGTCGCACACGGCCATTCCCAAGCTGCCAAAGAGCAATATCGGACGACGTCCCCATACCTCAACGCCAATCATGCCCGGAATCGTCAACGCGGCGTTCATGACGTTGCACACAATGTTGATGGTGAAAGAGTTCTTGATACCCGCGTTTTTGAAAAACGTGACGCCGTAGTAGAACACAAAGTTGATCCCCGTGAGCTGCTGGAACATCTGGACACCCATGCCTGTGATGATGCGCTTTCTCTGGCGGCTCTTGGTGCTGAACACGTCTTTCCACGTGGCCTTGCCCAAACTGATCTCGTAGTCATAATTCTCCTTGATCTCCGCGTACTCGGCCACGATGTCCGGGTGGCCCAAGGGTCTGTGACGCAAGATCGACAAGGACCGCATGGCCTTGTCCTCCTTGTTCTTTGTCACGTAGAAACGTGGCGTTTCGGGCAAAAAGAACATGCCAATTCCCAAAATAAGCGCCCACGAGAACTGGATTGCAATTGGGATCCGGTAGCATCCCGAGTCATTCCGATTGTGCGTTGCGTTGACCACTATGGTGGCCAAAACGAGCCCAAACGCAAAGGCAAACTGGTACATGGACACAATGGCACCGCGCAAGTGTTTGGGAACAGTTTCTGACTGGTAAAGCGGGATCACGGCAGCAATGACGCCAACGCCTAGTCCCGCAAAGAACCGCCCGGTGATAAGAAGCTTCTGCTCGGTGGCCGCGGTCTGCAAAATGATGCCAAAGTTGAAAATAACCAAAGTGCCAATTATGATCAGCCAGCGACGGCCAATGTGGTCCGACAACAAGGGGGTGATGATGGCCCCAACAAACGTGCCCAACGAGAGAATCGACACAATAAGCGCGTTCTCTGTCGACAGAAACTTGCCAACCAAGTCCCGTGGAAATCTTTGCAAAACGTAATCCATGGCAAGCACTCCACTGATTGTACCTGTGTCGTAGCCCATGAGCATCCCGCCAAACCCAGAAAACACACCAACAAACACCGCCATAAACGTTGTTTTCTGCTTTGCTGACTCGGCGGGCTCGCCAAGGGTTGTTTCCTCGACGGCTTTTTCTGTCGTTTTCTCGGACATTGCGTGTACAGATTCTCGTGCAACTTTCCAAATTATTGTTATTTTTTTTTAGTCAGCCGATGACTTGGTGCCAAAAATGGAAAAGGCGTGCAATTTATACAAAAAAACGTGAGTAGCAGCCGTACTGTGGCTAAGTTCAGGAAAATGATCCTTTAGCAAAAGCCGGGAGTAGAGACCTGAGACGACAAGGACGGGGCCGGGTGGTGCTTTATGCCGCGGTATGGTGGCGCGGTGGCAGTATCTGCTTCGAAAAAGTCCAATTTGTAATAAAGTGTCAATTACACTCACACTCATAGGGGTCCTACACTAGCTCCCAGATAGGTACAAAATTTTGGGCATAAATGTTGGGTGAAATTTTTGAGTATAAAATTTAGGTACAAAGCTGAGGTACCAACTAAAGTTCAGGACGCATTATGACTGCAGTACTGAATGCAGTGCTAACAAATGTAAGAATGGCAACTGACTGCAACTGATTGCAACTGATTGCAAATGATTTCAAATAATTACAAATACTCCAAACCGCACTAATCTCCGATACGGTAAACTACAAAGTGCAAACTGCAAAACTGCAAAACTGCAAAATACAACTGCATCACTGCTGGACAACTCGCTAGGTGCCATTAAACGCTCTCGCGGGGCCAAGTCGTACCAAAATCGTGGTTCTGGGATCACCTAGCCTACGATCCAGAGGAGAAGCAGCCTAAGTCTCCTGGGCAGCTCCACCGATTGCTGGCGCACGTCATTTTGAGCCGTCGGTACTCAAAATCGTAAAATACGGCAGCAGCGCAATTGGTGCACGGGCCGCCACATTGCCTGCACAGAAACTGATGTCCCGAGTGGCACGTAGTTTCGTTCTGGACCACTACGTTGCACCGCAAGAAACCGTCTTTGGCGGAGACTGCTGCTGGACCGGCTGAGCGGGTTTAGTCTGCTGCGATAAGGTCTGCCGCGATATATTGTGCCGCGATACGGTTTGCCGCGATAAGTTCTGCCGCGATAAATTCTGCCGCGATACGGTTTGCTGGAGTATGCAAGCAAGAGAGCAAGTGAGAAAGAGAAGACAATTTTGCGGGGAGAAAATTGGAGTGGCTCGATTTGAGTTTTGAGTTAAAGTAGGAACGGGTGCCGGTGAGGCTGGGCACCTGGCACCAGAGCTATAAATTCCTGCTTTGTGCACTCGGCTGTCTACACGCCATGTTTATTTGTTTGTGTTTTTGTTCAACTGCCTACTGCTTTTTGCGGCACTACGTCTCCAGAATACCACTGAGCTTCACCGCAGCACCGTATTTTTGGAGCTTCGTCAACAAAGCATCACCCTGCTTGATAACGGCCTGATACTGTGCATTCTTGTTGTCTGGACGGTTTGTCTCGACAATCCCATTCACTTTGTCAATGACGCAATTGAGCTTTTTACTAGGAATATACTTGCACAAGTCGGCGTCCAAGAAATCGACGCTGACACCAAACTGCTCGGCCATAGACTTCAATGATAAAGTCTTGTACGAGTCCAACAACTGCGCGTATGCTCTTCTTCTGATCTCTCTCAAGTAGTATTTGGCATGAACGTTTAAGTACTTGCTTGGCAACAAGATCTTTTCGTAGATCTCCGACAATGTTGGGAAAAACTCTGGGTAGTTGGCGTAGTATAACGAGTTTGACAAATTGGTGATCAACTTGAGCTCAGGACTGGTGTTGATGAGTGCCAAAATCTCTGGAGAGTCAACCACTTTGCTCTTCAAGTCTTTACGGTCAAATGCTAAAATGCCCGACAACACCGCAAGTTGAGCGATCAAGTCGTACGTGGCAATTTCTGTAGAGGTGAAAGTTGTCAACGAGTCCGTCAACAAGCTAGCAGCCTCATCGAACTTCCGAATCAGCATCAAATGGATCCCGTAGTAGGCCTTGTATCTGTTACGACGTTCCCAATCGCCACCTTTCTCGATCAAGGTGTTGGCCTCTTCTAAAGTGGTTTTCACAAACACAATGTCGTTGAAGAAGAATCCAATCCGCGAGATCGTCAATAAAATGTCAATTTTAGTCCCTGTTGACGAGCTTGTCTCAAATGCCTTTCTCAAGTGTTCAATTGCATGCTCTCTATCACCTATTTTGGCATAATATTCGCCAATTTCCACAATGCACTTCACCTTGTCCAACTCGTTGTCTTCGTCCTCCTCTTCCACAGTTTTCAATTTCTGCTCAAGCTTGGCAATTTCTACCTTGTTCTCTGCGTGCATCTTTTCGTACAAGCTCTCGTCCCATGGCAAAATTGTCTTGTCCTGCAAATACTCTTGGCTCAAGAATTTGTAGTACGGGGCCAAGTTCTCCTTGGAAATCTGGTCCTTGATGTACTCCACGGCCTGCTGCTGCGTGTGCGAGTAGTTTTTCTGGTTCAACTCAAACGCGTACTGCGAGAGACTGAAGTCTGGCACTTTTGTGATTGTTTCTGACATGTTGACAAAGTAGACAAAGTAGACAAAAGAAGTGTCGATGAATTTTGCCGCTGAAAAGCGCGGTAACGGCGCGGACATCGGTGCGCGGAATATTTCAAAAAAAATATTTATAATGTTTAAAAATAGTATCTGCACGCAGTTTGACATTTAGATACAACTTGTGGATTTTGCACAATGTCGCGGGTAAACAAGCTGTATAACACGTCGAAGTCGTCGGACAGAAGACTTGCTGCCGGCAAGGCGGCGGCAAGCTATCTCCACTCGCAGCAGAAACCGAAGTTTGAGTACAAAGCCGTGAACAAGCCTTCAAACAAAGACGAGTCGTACACTGTGGTGCGCAGTTCGGGCACAAAGAAGTGGCAGGACTCGAGTTTACTTGAGTGGGACCCGAAGCATTTCCGGCTTTTTGTTGGTAACTTGGGGCCCGAAGTCAACGACGAGGAGTTGTACAAGAGCTTCCAGCAATTTGAGAGCTTGAGCAAGGTGAAAGTTCCGCAGGATGTGAAGAACAAGACTAACAAGGGGTACGGTTTTGTGGCATTTGCCAGCGCCGACGACTACTTCCGGGCGTTCAAGGAGATGAACGGGAAATACGTGGGGCTGCGTCCCGTGCAGTTGAAAAGGGCGCAGACTGAGATCAAGAAGGTGAAGAAGAAAAAGTGAGATCTGGAAACACCTGGGGAAGGGGTCAGAATTGGCCACAACAAGGTGGATTATGACCATGTCTCTTCTGGCGTACTGGTGCACCGGGCGCTCGTTCAAACTGTACATGTCCAGCTGTTTCGCTTCGGGAACTCCAAATAGGCAATAAAGCGCAGTCTCACTCCACGGGCGCTCCCGGCCTTCTTCAGGGGCACTGTGGTACAGTCGTGCACCAAACAGCGATGGCAGGCTGATCAGAATCTGCCAAACCACCGGTTTTTTGCCACAAAGCATTTAGTGTGCCACTCCGCTCGCTAATCAATGCCGCCAATCATTTTGCGGATCAGTGCACTCACTTCACATTGTGCTGAGCGCTTGTCAAAACGGACTCTACGTTTGTAGCACGGGGCTGTCTATTACTATACTATAAAATACACTGAGGTTACACAAAGATCATGTCATCCATATCACATAACAAGTCGGCAGGCACATCCTCCATCTCGCCATACACGCTGTCGTGAACGTAGAACGGATACACCCTGTTGTTTTCCATAACATGCGACATCGCGTTGATCACCTGGCCGAAGTCGTAATCGTCTTCGCTTCTGATTGTCGCATCTTCCAACTGTTGCAAGTCTGTGCTGCTTTCTGAAACGGGCCGAAACTGGGTCACCGTCTCTGCAAATGTTATGTGCACCTGCTTATTTTCTGCGGCCTTCGTAGCAAACGCTCCTGACTGCTTTAATATGCTCTTTGGCTTCGTGTGTTGTTCTAAGTTGGACTCAATGTTTCTGGTCCCAAATTTGGGCCCCAAGAGCCACTCGCTGCGCAATTGCTTGTGGTCCAAGTTTAGCGTTCTAGCGTCAATCTGCTTTAACGAGAGCCTTGTTCTTGCCCATGTTCTCCAGGACGCATTCTCCAATCTACTGGCTTGCAACTTATTTACCTTGTTTGTTGCACACTTCTTGTTTATAGATCGTTTGCTGTCTATTATATACTTCCAAGACTCCAGGACTTCGTCGTCTGTCCATCTATAAGTCAAATAGTCCACCTGGTCTTCTGGGGCGCTCTTGATATTTGTGTCGTCCATCACATTGGGCAACAAAAATTCAATGTTTTTTGCTTCCTCAATGAGTTTCTTTGTTGGTTCTATGAACTCATCAAGTAAGCCAATACTCTTTGTTCTCTTCAACCTGTAGTTGTTCATAATGGTTTAAATGGGTATGTCTAAATGCGTTTAATTGAAAAAGGTTTGATGTAGGATTTATGATCAACGTTTTGTGTTAGAACTGATTTCGAGCAAAGGAAGTAAATATTTTAACACAATTTTTATTGCGGGAAACTTTTAAACCCGTGCCCCCACAAATAAAGGTTTGGAATACCCAATAAAGCAGCGTGCATGGAAGAGTAAAATTTTTTACCGATTCTTGCGAATCACATTACAAAAAATGCAGTTTTTTTCCAGTTTCGGCGCTGGCAAACACTCAAAATCCAAAGTGGTGTCACGTGGCTTCCGTTTTCAAACACCTAT
Organism: Saccharomycopsis lassenensis; assembly: GCA_031125475.1. NCBI lineage: Eukaryota > Fungi > Ascomycota > Saccharomycetes > Ascoideales > Saccharomycopsidaceae > Saccharomycopsis > Saccharomycopsis lassenensis. The sequence continues at coordinate 126,997 of JASTUK010000015.1, forward strand.
TGGAGGGACCCCATGGGTTCACCCCCACAATTGCCTCCACCCAATGATGTAATGAGTACAAATGCAAGCTGTGAAACGTAAATATTGCAATAGGAAATACGAGTACACTTTTCGGTGCTAGCTGAGCTGTGAGATGGCAAACGGCGCTATTGTTCCGGCTTGTGTGAATATTCTTATAAACAGCGGGTTTTGAAAACGTCGATGAATTGTTGCCAAAACAATCCTAGAACGTTGTGCAAATATGCTTGCGGGGGGTATAATTATTGCATTTAATTTGGTTTACCCCCATATATTAAATTGCCATATATGCTCATATACATCATAAAGATACCGCATACGGTTGTTTCGCATAATTAAATGCCGTTTGTAGATCGGAATAAAGAATAAATCGTTTGTGCTGTCAAAGTTAAAGTAAGTATAGACGCTGATGTGGAGAGCAGTGGAAAGAGATATCATCGGGAGCTCTGGTACAAGCTCGCACAACTCACTGCAGATGTGTATCCTGATAGCACAATTCGTCTTGACCCAAAAAGCCAGCTGGTCCAATAAACTCTGTAACTATGTGCCACAACCAATCTGCCAAAAATACTACTATAGGCTACTTCTTTTAACGTCGTGTGTCCACACTGAGTTTTAAAGCTGATTGCGTAATAAACCACTGACTTAACAAAACGTACTATTTTTGACCCAGTAATCAAGAAGCTGCCTAGGCAAAATACATACATACGGAGGATTTTATAAAAATACCAACTACATACGTTTACTCCATTAACATTGAACAATTAAAACATGTTCTAAACTAGAAATCGCAGCCCTAAGACCATTAAACACTCACGTCAGAGTGAGCAACTTGCTCTTTTCCAGCAGAAGTCTCAACTGGTACGTGTGTTGGCTTGAACTTCGAGCTTTGGAAACCCCAGGTGCAAGATTCGTACAACTCGTCAACTTGTTCCAAAGTCAAGTTCTTGGTTTCAAACACATAGAAGAATGCAAACACCAAGCCCAAAACATTACATCCACCCCAGATGAAGTAGACCTTTGCACCCAAGTCAGCGTTACCTGGACCAGAGTCCACCATGTATGGAGTAGCATAAGCAATAGCAAAGTTCAACAACCAGTTGGAAGCAGTGGTAACGGCAATAGACTTGGCACGCACTCTCAATGGGAAAATTTCACCACAAATAACCCAGCAAATAGGACCCCATGACAAAGCAAAAGAAGCAATGAAGATACAAATGAAGGCGATCATGACGTTGTTGGAAGCACCAGAGTCACTAGAGGCCACAGATGTAATAGAAACAATAAAATCTGACACAAGCATTCCAACGGAACCAGCCAACATCAATGGTCTTCTACCCAAAAGTTCAACACAAATAATACCTGGAATTGTGGCAACAGTGTTAATGACGTTACAAATCACAGAGATAAGGAACGAGTTGTGAATACCAGCGTTTTTGAAAAAAGTGACACCGTAGTAGAAAACAAAGTTAATACCAGTAAGTTGTTGCAAAGCTTGCAACATGACACCAGTGAAAATCTTTTTGCCTTGGTGGTTGCTTGTCTTGAAAACGTCGAGCCAGCCAGAAGCACCGGCACTCATTTCAAACTCGTGAACGGCCTTGATCTCCTCAACCTCCTCAATGACACTTGGGTGGTCCACAGGCAAACGACGCAATATTCCCAAAGACTTCAAAGCTTCTTCCTCTTTGCCTTCTTTAATCCAGAAACGTGGAGTTTCTGGCAAGAAGAACATACCAATACCCAAAATAAGGGCCCACAAAAACTGAACGGCAATTGGGATTCTGTATGAACCGGTGTTGTTTCTCTTGTGTGTGGCGTTGTTGATAATGTTGGCCAACAACAATCCAATAGTGATAGCAAACTGGTACAAGGACACAAGGGCACCTCTGATCCATTTTGGCACACTCTCAGATTGATACAATGGAATTGTAGACGAAATCAAGCCCACACCCAAACCAGCAAACACTCTACCAGCAACCAAAAGCTTGATACCAGTCGATGCAGTTTGCAAAATGATACCAAAGTTGAAAACAATCATGGAACTGATGATAATACACCAACGACGTCCCAATCTATCAGAGATGTATGGGGCCATCAAGGAACCCAAAAAGGTACCCAAAGACAAAATGGACACAATCAACGAACTCTCGCTACTGCTGAACTCACCAACTTTGTCTTGTGGGTAGTGCTTCAAGACGTATGGCATGGCCATAACACCCGAGATAGTACCTGTGTCGTAACCAAACAAGATACCACCAAAAGCGGCAAAAACACCAACGAAGATGGCCATTCCAGTGGAACCCTCTTTTTTCTCTTCGAAGTTCACGAACCTCTCGATAATTCCTTTCTTTTGCACCGTACTCATTATTAATTAAAGATTAGCTTGATATTAGGATGTTTAAATGAAAACAATGAATAGTAAACAGTGGTGCAGATGGGGCACCTTTTATACGTCAATTTTTGTTCTCACTTTGTACAAAGTGTTGTTTATTTTTCTTTTCGTAATCACATTTGTCTCTTTTTTAGTCTTGTTTTTTGGAATTTCTCCACACACCCAATTACGGAGAAAACATGCATATACTGCAAACTATATTTGTTTTACTTTTTTTTGTGTTTTATTTTTTTCCAACATACGCTAAAACCATACGATATACGTAGCTGAAAAATTCGAGCCGTTATATAACACATAGGCTTCATTCTTGTACTCTCATGACCACAAGCTCCCCTGTATTCTGGCTAAGTCCACTGCTTTATTTTCAACACACGCCTATGGGTTTTTTCTTGTGCCAGCACTTTCGCAAATTTTGTTTGCTCATCTTTTTGACCGCGCACTGAAGAAATATCTAGTTTCGGAAAAATAGTCTGGGGGATGCATATTCTCCGGATTAGGCCAGTAGTTGATGCGCATGACCCAAAAGTACAGGAAAAAAAATTTTTTGTTTCTTCTTTTTTTTCTCTATCGAGGAACTTCCAAGGGACTAGAAATCCTCTCTAAGTTGGCAAGCTGCTGAACATTAACGACATTCGTTTGTGTACACGGGTGACTTCACGTTTCACAAAGTTGAAAACTTCTATTTTTGCACATTTGCTTTTCGAGTTTCGCGGCACAAATGCACCCCAAAGGCCTACTAGCTGTCTCCACTGTTATTCCTTCGCAGGAACTTAGTTTCTTTTTGGTTTTTCAAACTAAAAACTAAATTAGTTGCGCGGTATGCATCCAGTATCGACTGGATAATCATTTGCAAAGTGAAATGCGGAAAAAAGCTGAGTTTCGGGAAAACAAGTGATATTTTTCCTGGCTGGGCAATCCACTTTTGATTTGAGCCAAGAGTCGCACTATTGTTGGATGAAACAGAAAGCAAGGTCAGCAACACAGGCCGGCTCAGCAGCTCAGTTCAGTTCTTTTTCACAGACCACTCCTCAACTTGAAGGCAGTGTTGTTGGAAGCTGTGTAGAAGTATCAACCAGGATGTGATTCTCTTCTCACCAAAAGTTTTTTGACTACTGCTACTTTGTGGCATATGTGGACTCACCCCGCTGCAAATTCACGTAGGCACATGCACCAAACTGAGAACACTGAGCACACTGCGAACTCACCAAACACAAAAACATAAACAGGATTAAGCGCACAATCGACACTGGGCTGGCAAAAGCACAAAATAAGTTTCGCTATTTTTAAATTGCGCGGTGGAAAGCTAGTTTCTTTTCTTTTGGAATCATGGGGCCAGTTTATTACGTCACACCGTGAAACTTGGCTATATCAGTACAATAACACCACTTCTCTCTACTCACACCAAAAGCATATCCTCTTAAAAGCAGACTAAGCACGACTTTTGGGAAACTCCTGGTCCAATATCAATTCTCAGTTGGAGTCCTGCTGCTCCCAGCAACGCTCTCTTGGATCGTATTCTGTTGTCTCAGCAGTGTCGTTTAAACACACGTACGCACCTTTTTATTTTTTCACCTTTTAGTTTTTACCTTTTAGTTTTTTAGGGCTTCCTTTTAGGGGTTTTCCCACTATGCGCTGTAGTGGACATTGTGGTGGAAAAAACCTAAGATCGTCGTCTCATTCCACCAAATTCTGCTGCTAACAACTAGACTAACTAGCCACATGAGCTATAAGGTTCATCTTTTTGTGCATTTGGCGCTAGAGCTGGGTTAAAAATTTTTCCACTGGCAAAAAGGTCTATGTAGCCAATGTCGATCACCCCCCGATATTTCACATTATATGCACCCCACACTTTAGAGTACATTTTAAAGTTTCCCCCCATAAAAAAATACCCATAAATATGGAAACGCTACACGATCTAGACCCCGGAAAAAAAGTTTTCACTAATTAAAACGAGCGTTTTTGAGTTTGGGGCCAAGAGTTTCGCAACAAATGGATCAACTATACGCGCTAACTCTGCTATAATTCACAAAAAGAGCGCATGTAAATAATAAACCGAGAGCTTCCCCACGTATTTACCCCCATTTGTCCGAGACCGGAAAAAAAGCACTTTTTCATCAAGAAACAATGCGCTACAATCTCGGTAAGGGTCCTCTGATGCCAGCACAGCTTGTAGTAATGCAGACGTGCTGATCTACAACTAAGGTTTTATCAAGAGTTTGGCAAAAAGCTGCTGTGTTGGCTGCCGGATTATTTCGGCACTTTGGGTGGTTTGTTGCCGGCAGAACACAAGCTAACTGCCACAAAAGGTAAAAAATTTTGTCTGTTCGTAAGTTGCGCTGCGCTGCGGAAAATACAATTTTAAGTAATTCAGGAAAAAGGAAAAACCTTGCCGACACCCGTGCTAGCTGATCCGTTAGTATTTTCACCGTAAAATTGCAGGCTACTGAAAGCGCCATACAAAACAATGGAGGGAAAGCAAAAGTGAATAAAAGTAAAAAGACAATTGCGCTGTGACCCACCCACAGTCATTGTGACGCTTCTGATGGCCATCTACGACCCAGAGCGATCTGAAAAGTCTGCTCACTAAGCCCATGTGCTTTCACATTGCCGTGACACTATTTTTGCGCCGCACGTGAAAGATATTCGTGAATGTTTGACACTCACGGCAACAGTTTTTTAGTGCAGCGGGTTTGGCAATGGTCCAGAAACCGTTGCCAGCCGCAACAAAAGGGTCAGCACAGAAACCAGGAAACTGTCCCGTATGTTTCGAGTAAGTGGACAGTAAACGAGAATTTACGTGCGGATTTTTTTACCGGGTTCCGGAAAATTTGTCTCTGCACACCCAAGACTGTGGGTACATTAGGTACAGAATGTTGCAACAATGTTACAATAATGTTACAACAATGTGCTGAATTTGTGGGAAATGCCCCAAATAGTGTGGTTCGAAAAGTCACTTTTGTGCATTGCAGAGGGTGCTGCAGTGGGTGCTGCAGTGGGTGTTGCAGAGGGTGCTGCAGAGGGTGGCCCTGATATTATGTGTTTGAACTTCTTTTTCAAAGCTTACAAATAATCTCTAATAATAATTGCATGCAAAAAGTTGAAAGGACCCTATTTGATTGACTTCAGGATTTAAGGTGTGTGTTTCTGAGTTACCAATTATGGAGCTTTCATGCAATTGTGCTTATGGAGGAGCAAATATAAAAAAATATTTTATAATTTCCGATTTCTGACATGGATAATTTGACAGTGAAAGCTTGGCCCGATATTGGCTACACATTATATGCAACTTGTCATTTATGGCACTACCAACAATAGTAACGTAAATATGCAACAATTAAATTAAATAAAAAAAATGACACTTGATTTTGAAAAAAAAGTTAATAATTATAATTAGAGGTAGCAGAATATTGAACAAAAAAAAGTAAAGTAAAATAAATGGGTAACAAACAAACCTGATTTGCGTTGCCGTCATATTTCCAGTGGCCAAGACCATACTCAAAAAATCAAATTATAGTAATACATCCAGATGTCACCGTAGAAATCGTAGATCTGTTCCAAGTACAGATCAAACTCAACGACCTTTCCTCTGTACTGGTCGCCCTCGTAATCACCGCCTCCAATCAAATCGTACGCACACCAGAGATATCCCTCGCATTTCTGGGTCATAACCCACGATTTGGACGGTTCCCAGTATGGTTTTGTGTTGTTGTACTTGTAGATTGTTGATGGCGGAATCAAGGCGGCGTTGATTCTCAATGGCTCTGTGTAGTAGTCTTTCATGGTTTCGTACTTGGCCAAGTTAGTGTAATCGAACTCGTTGTAGTAGTTCAAGTCTATTGGCAAGTCCAACTTGAACTTGTTCTGCTTTTTGCAAAACTCAAATCCAGAGTTCATCCAATATAATGTCTTTGCGTCATCAGAGATGTGGCCAGGGTGCGTTGAGCAGAGTTCGTTTGCCTTTGTTTGCACTTGAGTGTTATCGAATGATTTGGGCGTCAATTTCCCCACGGATATGGCATAGTTGTTATTGAACACAAATTCCTCATCTCCCGAAATCAATTGGCCAAGCCAGTAAAGCTCTTTTTCACCGTGAATTGGCTGAGAAATCGGTTTCCAAGATTGAAGAGCTAACGTGAGCAAAGCCCCGTTAAAATGTTTAGTTTTGTCAATAACAACAATCCCAGATTCCATCAAATGGTTCAAGCTGTTGTTCAAAAATCTATTATGGTACAAGTTCTCTTCAGAGATCTTCTGAAGATTGAAATATTTTGCGTCTTTGTCGTTTGGAAGTAAGTTTGTGAAAAAGTCAATGCTTTCCTGTGGGAAATGTTCGTCGATCTCACGGTCTCTGAAGAAGAAAGCTTTTGACTTCAAGTACTTCTCGCTCTTAAAAAAATTCTCCAAATTTATCAACGGCACTGTATCGCTGTCCATTAAAATCATTTCCTTGAAAGACGAAAAGAAAAATGCCACCAACTTGTTGGAGTATGCCTGGAACAAGCCTTGGTATTCGTCTTTGATGGCCACATGGGCATTCACAAATCTAATGTCCTGCTTTGGAAATTTGATATCGCTCACATTGTTGTACATTCTGTAATCGAACATCAACTGGGATATTCTGTCAAAATCATCCTTGTTTGTGCTCCAAATAGACTCAAACTGCTTCTTCAAGCTGCTGTGTTCAAGCAAGTTATTGGTTCTCGCAATTTCCATCAAATCTTCCTGGTTCCAGATCAGCAAGTCGTTTCTGTAAATGATCTCTATCGGAAGCTCGTTGCCCTGGATTCTCAAAAGAGCAATGAGCCCAGACAAAAGCTTGAAGTGGTTGTCACTGGCACTGATAGCGATTCCGCGGCCCGTGAACGACGATTTCATGTTCTTCGTGTACGAGTGAAACGTGTTGGCCTTGAAGATTCTGCTGAAGTGCTCGTTGGTCTCCAAGTTCTTGTAGTCAATCAACTTTTTGGAGAAAAATGGAAACAACTTCAGCTCAACGCTCTGCGACAACAACAACTCACTGTCGCCCAACTCCTCCTCCTCCGCGGTGTTGTCGTCCAAGTAGCATTTGGCAAACACCTTGTAGTGGGGGATGGATCTCAAGATCGCACTCTCAAAATCCAAATTGTTCTGCACCTTCTCCAAGTACTCGTACTTGAACCACGTCTCGCTGAACGTCTTGCCCAATCGCTCGCACCCCAACTTCTCCTTGTCGCGCAAAAGCTCGTACCGGTCTCTGAGGGCGTCGAGCCAGTAAATCTCGTTGTCAAAGGTGTCAAATCTCCAGTTCGACTTTGGAAAAATGCGGCTAAAGTAATTGTCGCAACGTTCATTCAAAGGCAATTCACTGAACTGCTTGCCGTCAAAATAGTACTCCAAGAGGTCGTACGGATCATGCGCATAGTCGCCCGTAAACCGATTAGGCAAAACGTTGTGTCTGATGGTGGCAACCGTTGTCAAGTACACAAGTGTGACCTCTCTCTTGAAGAAGAGTACAAACAACAAGAGCAATAAGACAAAGCCGGCTATTTCGAGCAACACAGTTTTGCGCATCTGCGTGATCTGACTCTTCAACTTCTGTGGCGGTGGTATATTCGCAAATATCCCATTTTTGTACTTTCTTAATGACATTTGGTCGTGGGATCAGAAAGAATCGAATAGGAAAAAAAAAAAAGAAAAATAAAATAAAATAGAAAAAAAGAACAACGAGGAAAAATGATGTGCTGCACAGTGAAAATGCAGCGTTGCAACGACAGCGACAACGACAATTTCCAGTAGAATCGGTAGCAGAAACGCAGCAGAAATCCTATATGCTACGGGAAATACCGCAACAAAGTCTAACAAAGTCTAACAATGCGCTGCGAGCTTACAGGTGTGATTGCAGGGAAGCTGGTTTCACAGGGCCTCGATTGAGATTTGTGACTTTTGTAGCGCAGCGAGCGAGCGCAGATAAATTGTGCTGAAAAAAAAAATCAAAAAATCAAAAAGAAAAAAAAAAAAAAGAAAGAAAATGGTTCGGAAATAATTTCTGTGAGGATAGTTTGGATATGAGTGTAGATTGCAATGTTCCCTGGCTTCAAGCTCACTTCAAACCCACTTTGCTTGTGTCACAGTGTGGCAGCCACGTATATAAGCAAAACTCAGCGGTGCTATTTTCACCAAAAGTTTTGCTTAAATTTTCGCTTTTTTTTGCACCGCCGCCGCAGTTTTCTGCATTGTGGATTAGTTGTTGTTTAGCGTTCAATTAAAAGAGTCGAATTTTTAAGCCTTATTATTGAGCGACAGCCGTCACGTGATAAGAGCTTAGACTTTGGCAAAAGCCGATAACATGAAAAAAGAAAAATAAAAAAAATCGGGGTTGTGAGCCCCGTTGTGAGGTTGAAAAAGAGCGGTTAACAAGAGTGGCGAGCGGCAATGCCCGATTTCGATTTTAATTGATTTCGTTGAGCGCGCTACATTCTACACCGCTTTTCATCGCTACACGTGCAATTGTACCTGGCTCCGTTATCGTGTGCTTAAGCAGATTTCTGCATCGCGGAAGATTTAAATTAGCGCTAAAGCACCAAAAAGCAAAATTCGAAACAAGTTAAAAAAAAAAAGCAAAACTTATTGGGGTGTACAACCAACAAAAGCCGAAAAAGGTGCAGGCTTAGTAAGACCCCCTGACTCACTGAAAGCAACGTTTAAACACCATTTTGGCACTGCACCGCCCAGCTGAGTACGCTGATGCTTAGAACAACAGACGAATAAACACATTGTCGCGTGTTTGGCTTGAAATTTTGCTAGGTTTCTGAGTGAATTTTGCTCGTGGTGTCGAATGTGAAATTTCGCCATTTGGGTAGCATTCTTGTACCTTGTCCTTAAAGTGCGTTGACCCCTAACTAATCAGCACACTAATTCAGGAACGATTTTTAAGTCACTTTTGTATTTTACAATATAATTGCCGTTTTGGACAATAGAATAGGACTAGTTTAACACCGGACTAAGACTAAGTTTTTAAAAACTTAAGTCAACAACAAAGAAAAGTGAAAAAATAAAAAAGCAGCAAATCGCATCGGTTGCAACAAGCACAGAGTAAAATTGAACAACTTTTAACATAGAAAAAAAATTCTCACTTCTGTTTGATTGTTCTTTGTTGGCTTTGTTAAATTTCAAGAGACAATTTACTCTTGAGCAGTTGGAATCAAAACACACGTGGTTTACACTTGAATCAGATCACCGAGCAACTAAAGCAACGAATTTACAGGTTACGCCAAGACTCTGACTACACTCAATATTCGACAAAGCAACACAAGGAAGTTTGGATTCGAAAGAGCGATAACGCACAACCAAACAACGATCTCAGATAAATAAACAAATAAGTAAACGGCCGGCCACTTGAGCACTCAACGACGCTTTCCAGAAACACAAATAAAGAAATAAACAAACAAACAAACTAACAAGGAAACACAACACAACTTTTTCAGCATGGCACTCTTGAAATCTAGAGCCGTACAGCTAGTCATTGGGTTGTTTGTGGCGGTTTCCCTCGTGCTCAACATGAAATACATGTCCAACACGTACAAGGTACGACACTTGGAGTACTCTGACATCAAGAGTAGCAAAGAGGAAACCTACAAGGTCTCGGGCGTTGTTGCCAGCGAGGACAAGTCTTTGAACAGCCAAGAGATTATATCGAAGTATCTGAAGATCCAGTACCAGTCCTTGGCTCAGAACAAGGTTAGAGGCTGTTTCGTGACACTAGCAAGAAACAGCGACCTTTGGGGATTGGTAGATAGTATCAGATCCGTCGAAGACAGATTCAATAAAAAGTTCAAGTACGACTGGATTTTCCTCAACGACGAAGAATTCACCGACGAGTTTAAAAAAGTCACGGCGCTGCTTATTTCTGGTGAAACAAAGTACGGCAAAATCAGTAAGGAGCATTGGCTGTTCCCGGATACCTTAGACATGGACAAGGCGGCTACCGCTAGAGAAGAATTGGCCGCAAAGGGTGTGATCTACGCGGACTCAGTGCTGTACAGACACATGTGTCGTTTCGAGAGTGGATTTTTTTACAAGCACGAGCTTTTGCAGGACTACGATTGGTACTGGCGTGTCGAGCCTGACATCAAGTTTTTCTGCGATATTGACTACGATTTGTTCCAGTACATGAAAGACAACAACAAAAAGTACGGTTTTGCCATTTCGATTCACGAGTTTGAAGCAACAATTCCAACACTTTGGAAACACACGAAGGACTTCTTGGCTGAGCATCCCGAGTACGTGCACAAGCACAACTTGTTGGACTTTATCCTGGACGATAATGGGAATACATACAACTTGTGCCACTTCTGGAGCAACTTCGAGATTGTGAACCTCGAGTTCTTCAGATCCGAGGCCTACGAAAGCTATTTCCAGTATTTGGACAAAACTAACAACTTCTTCTACGAAAGATGGGGTGACGCTCCAATCCACAGTATTGCTGCTTCCTTGTTCTTGGACAAGGACGAGCTTCACATGTTCAATGATATCGGATATAGTCACTCGGTGTACCAGAACTGTCCAATTGTGGACGAGGTCAGACTCACAAAGAACTGCGCCTGCAACCCAGAGAACGATTTCACTTTCAGATCCTACAGCTGCAGCAAAAAATACTTTGACGTTCAAAACATACCGAAACCGTCTAATTGGGAACAATATGACTGAATGGCAGGTCATTCGCGTATTCACATCTTTGAGAGAATGGCTTCACTTCTCCATATTATCATAAGAAAATAGCCTGGATTGATCAGGCACAGAATATGTCTTTTTTTTTAACTTACAGAGCTTTGGTGATATATTACTTTATCGTATAGTGGTACAACCCAAACAGCGTGCATAAACGCGCTCACGTTGGCAAATTCCAAAGCGCTTGGTGTCTCGAACGTTGCTCAAGGTTCAGTCGTTGTCAGACAGTACCCGTTGATATTAGAACACGGTCACAGTACAGTATAACAGAACAAATGATTCACATTTCATCGTACAGTAGTCATAAAATATACATTTGAATGCAAAATAATACTCAATGAGACACGGACCATGTAGTTAGAATTAGCTGGGCTCGGCTAACAGAGCACACAAGGTGTGGGAATGATCTCGACCACACCATCTCGTCAGTCTCTGTAATGAAATGTAGTTGACTGGATTTAATGATTTGAATCCGTTCTGGATGTCTATGCTTTTGCATCGTTTTGTTGTCGCGTGATCTCATCTATCTGTATGTTCTGCGTTCTCTTCCACTTGCGTGAAACATTTGGTTATGTTTGTTATTATCAGTTTTCTATCAATCTAACCAATCCCCATGCTGACGCCGCAGCAAATCCTCCAACAAATAGCATTTGAAACCCTTCACTCACTTTGAGCCACCTGCCACAATCGCCTCCCATCGATACTATGACTTTGAAGTAGCCGAAAAGAAACAATGTAATGGCCATCACGACGACACTTATGATCAAACCCTGCTGCACAGTATTAACAAAAAAGTACGGAAGCAACGGAACGAAACCGCCAAGAAAGTACGCTGAACCAATTGTCAAGGCAGATGTTAATTGCCGGTTGTCTGCTGGTTCCTCCAAGCCTTTACCATACCTTATAATAAAATCAACCATTTTCTTTGGCTTCTTCTGCAAATCGGCAATAAAGCTGTCAGCCACTGTGTCGCTAGTGATCCCAATGTCTTCTAATATGTCTAACATCTCGTACTCCAATTCCTCGGGGCTTTTGAAGAAGTTTTGCTTTTCTTTAGAAACTTCGTTGTGATAGTACTGAGACTCAGATTTTGCTGCCAAGTATCCACCAAGGCCCATAGAGATTGCTCCACTGACCAACTCGGCCAAACCACCCGTAATGACTAACTTTGTGTCCCCAAGCGACGAGAGCCCAGCAGTCAAGGCAAATGGCACTGTTAAACCATCGCTGAGACCGATAATGGCATCACTCATGACGCGGGGGTCAAAATTACCAAATAGCGATGTGTTCTCTGGCTCCATATTGCTTCTCTTCAGTCTCAATTCAGACACAATCGAGCCCGAGTCGCCCAAAAGCGTCTCTTCCTGTCCAAGGCGCGAGCCTCTGTCTTGAATAGCCCCATAGCTTGTATAGTTCTCGCTTGGTGGCTTGAGAAGCGACGAGCTCTCGTCTCCCGACATGGCGTTGGAGACAATGTTTTTGATGGCAACCACTGACATTGTGTTGTGTTGATCGGATTGCTTGATAATGGGTTCTCCCTATGCTTTGTTTTGTTTCGCTTTGTTTTGCTCTGCTCTTCGGCTTTGCTCTTCTGTTTAGCAGCTACAAATCTTGTTAGGATGTGTTTCGTTTGCTTGCTGCGCCCTTATGTGTCGTTCTCAAGGCAATAAAATACCAATAGCCTTATCTATACTACAGTGTCTTTGCTGTTGCACGCTCGTGTTATCAGAAAGAAAAATTGCAGAGAAAAAATTTTCGTACTTTTTTGTTTTTCAAAAGTATCTTTATATTTTTCTGCAAAAACCCCTTCCCTTGCTTTTTGTTTACTTCTAATTTTCATGAGAAAAAATACAGCAAAGGCAGAGCGCACAACCCAGCAGCCACTGCAAGTTGCTGCAATGAAACTGCCGAATTTTTCTTGTGCTGACAAACCCGCGCTCCCTGATTGGTCCGCGGCCAGAACCTACAAAAATCGAATATTGTGTATTGGTGCTCCTCCGCCATTTAAGGTTTTATCCACTCAGTGAGGAGCACCTAGTGATTTGAAAGCGCCAAGAGCGTTGCTCCGGCTGCTTATTTGCAAGCGTTTTGATTGATCGTTTACGTGGTTCGGCTGCGTGTGTTTGCCCACGACTCTGTACAACAAATTTTTGCCTGCTGCGCGGTTCGAACTGGGGTACCCTTTGACTTCTGCGACCTAAATGTACAGAAAAAAAGTGACAAAAGTGACAAAAGTGACAAAAGTTACGAAAATGACAAAAGCGACATGCATTTCCCCAACGCGCCAACGCGGCTGCAGCTACCCAAACTGCTCGCAGCATGTCATTACACCAGGCCCTCGGCTGCTCCCTTTTTGCCAAACTTTGCTGTGATGTCGCGCGGCATACAGTATACCGGATCTACGGCCACCAAGTTGGGGTACCCCAACAAGCTGAGTCCTGTGATGCCAAAGACCGTGTGGAACACATCGACCTCGTTGCCCGGCCGGTCCGCGATCCCGCCGCGTTCCAAGTCCTGGCTCTTGAGAATGAACTGCTGGAGACGTTCGCCGTCGATCCAGTGCACGCGGCCCAAAATCGCCAACAGCAGCAAAACCCACCAGCTGTAGCACACGTCCGGGAGCTTCTCGGGACGCCCGTTGAGACCACCCACGTGCTCAGCGTTTGTGTAGTTGTCCTGCTGCCGCTCGCAGAGCCACCACGCCACAAGGTCTTTTTGCTTCTGCGTCATTTTGTCCAACTTGCCGGCTATCGCCAAGCCGCCAAGGCACGTGAACACCTGTGCTGCGTGCGACTCGGCGCCCGGCACAAGCCCAAATCCGCCGTCAAAGTTCTGGCACCTCAAAATAAAGTCCGCGGCCGGCGCGGCCACGTCGTCGTGTAACTCACCCAAAATCAGCAACGACGACAACGCATTGTAAACAAACCGCGTGTCTACTTCGCCGTAACGGTCGCCCTGGAACGAACCATCGGGCAACTGGTTCAGTTTCACAAACTGCACAACACGCTCTTTTTTCGTCAATCCCGTTGCCGCGTCCACGGCATCCAATTCGTGCAAACGGCCACACATCGCCAAGATCTGGAGCCCCAGAAGAGTCAGGAGCATGTGGCCGTCGTGGCCCGGAAATGCGCCAAATCCACCGCTGCGCTTGTCAAGGCATTTGAGTGCAAAAGCCACAATGTCGTCGTGGTTTAATGCTTCTGGTCGCCCAAGTATAAACAACGCCGTGAGCCCCCAATAGAGCCCGTTGAGCCGCAAATGCTCCAGGAGCCAGAACTCGTAGTCACGCGTGTGCTTGTTGAGATCCTCGACGTATTTTACGTGCAAGTCCGCGGCCAATGACATCGAGTCGTGTTGTAGTACCTGGTGGCGGCGCGCGCACCCTAGTACCAGCGCGGCAGCAAAGTGGTTGGGGTTACCCAGCCGCGCACTCAATGCTTTTTTTCATTTGACCGCGCCCAAAAAACAGCGCTGAAAAAAAAAAACGCCGACCAAAAAAATTTTCTTCTAGCTACAACAGTATCATTAGCACGTACGTGCACAGTATATAACATGTCTACACAGTGAAAGAACACATCACTCGGGAGCTGGCTCTCCCAAACAAAAGAACAAATCTGAATCCATATGGGTTTTTCGTGGGTACAACTTTTCCATTTGCTTGTCAAAATGTACTTGATCCATCCGGGCTCATGAATCCTTCTAGTTGTTTTTTTTCAATGTTTAGGACACTCATGTTGGTTCGTACGAGAAATTTTGATTTTACTAACATTGCAGCCACTTAATATCCATATCGAGTTGAAATGACCAGAGCTTCAGTATTGGCAGACGCCTTAAACACCATTCAAAACGCCTCCAAGGAAGGCAAGAGACAAGTGATGATTCGCCCAAGCTCCAAGGTGGTGGTGAAATTTTTGCAAGTGATGCAAGCACACGGTAAGTAAATGTGCCAGTGAGCTTTTGTCTCACTGGTTTTATGTTTATTTTGCACCGGATTGATAACTGGATGGACTGATGGTTAATCAATCCCTTTCTGTCTTTTAAGCATCCGGAAGATCAACGTGCAAGTGTCTATTAGTAGCCGTGAGTTTTCCCAGCCCACGGAACAAGGCATTTGTTCTACAATTTTTGCAATTGCATGTGCTTTTGCTTCTGCGTCTTTTGCAGTATTTCTAACATCCAGGCTACATTGACGAGTTTGAAGTCATCGATGACCACAGATCCGGAAAGATCGTCATTCAGTTGAACGGTAGATTGAACAAATGTGGTGTGATCTCCCCAAGATACAACGTCAAGATTGGTGACATTGAAAAGTGGACCGACAACTTGTTGCCAGCCAGACAGTTTGGTTATGTCATTTTGACCACTTCTGCTGGAATCATCGACCACGAGGAGGCAAAGAGAAAGCACGTTGCTGGTAAAATCTTGGGTTTTGTTTACTAAATTCGCAATAAAGACTTTTGTTGACTTTGTGTAGTTGCGCACAGGCGTGTGTGGTTGTAGTTTGTGAGAATTTGTAAGAAGACTTTTATTTTCGTGCCATGGTGTTTTAGGCAGCTCCCAGGACAGCCGTTTTTGGACACATTGGTAGAAACCGCAAGGCTCCTAGAAAAGCCAAGAGCCTCTGATTTTACGGCTCCACAGCCAGAGAAGTTGCCCAATTGTTGGAAGTGGCAGACCAAGTAGGCAAAAGTAAACGCCCAAAGCCAAAACAGCAGGAGTGCCTCCGAGAAGTTCAAAACACCACAGTATCATTATCCGGGCCTGCTACACGCTGCGGGAAATCCGTTTGGGTTATTTGTGTGTCTAATACTGTGTATTTACAGCCGTGTGAACTCACCGGGTCTGACAAAATATTATTTAGACATCGGAACTTAAGGCGTCTTCGGCACAATTTCGAACAATTCAAGGCATCGCAACAGTGGCTCTGGGAGGGTCTGTGTAGCTGGTGTCAAGGTATAAATTGGACGCCCATCTGCGTATACGTAGTCATCAGAACCAATCAAAACACTCACCATGAAATTCGCTCTTGCCTTTGCCACTCTCATTATTGCTGCCACCGCTGCCCCAGCCGCTGCCCCAGCCGCTGCCCCAGAAGCCGTCCCAGAGCCAGGATTTGGTGGGTTGAGCAGAAGCAATGCCATGAGAAAAGCCGAGAACCCAAGAAACTCCAGAACCACGGACTCAAATGGAGTTGTGCACGTTGTAAGCACACCTAAGATTTTGTCTCCAAAGCCACAAAGCGCCGAGAAGACCTCGAACATCAGAGAAAAGATTCAGAACGATTTCGGGGTCAAAAACAACTATTAAATAAGCCTAGCTAGAGGCGTGGCCAGGCCGCCAGCTCATTATGAATATAGTCTTTAGCATACCCAGCGTAGCACATCTTGTCAGCACATTTTTATCAGCACATTTTTGTCAGCACACTTTGCCAAACACCTTTCGTGTACCTTGACAGCACACTTGCCAGTGTCGTTTCAGAAGCCCATTTGGCAAAGTCACGGTTACTCAGTTGTATCTAGCCACAGCATGCAATTGTAGCGCTTTTTGCAGCCGGAGGATCTGTGCATCTGGTAGGCTTTTTTTCGAATTATTTTCAAATTTTTCAAATTTTTTAAATTGTTATCACAAACCAGACCTCGTTTTTGCACGGTTTGCAGCCATTTGCTGCATTCCAGTTCTGCTGGAATAAAAGTGTTGTTTCTGGTCGTTTGTCGCCTGGACAGCAACACCCATGGAAGTGTCGCTTCCACAATTTCGGACTTCCTTATCAGCTAAATTCCGACCTCATCGCCAGAGTTTTAGGTTTTAAAAAAGAAACGATGCTCTTGAGGCAAATTTGAAATTTTTAAAACAAATAGTTCTAGCCGTATTATCGTCGTAAGACAGGGTATAACATGAGCTACACAAGTTTTCCACCAGAAATATGGCACCAGATTGTGCTGAACCTTGACCACGACTCGGTGGCAAAAGTGGCGCTCACTTGCAAGTCACTTCACTCGATTTCCAGAAAGTACTTGTACTCCGATATCAAGTTTCGCACAGTGGGTACGTTGGTTCGATTCCAGGCCAGTTCCTCGGCACCAGAGTGCCGCAGAGTGTCTTTCGATGTGCATCAGTTGAGCACAGAGATATCTGAAACCAAAGCAGAGTTGGAGAGCCTAGAAGCTTGTGGTTCGAGTGCTTACGATCACTACGATGAGTACGCTACTGATTTCTGCGACGAGGACGAGATTCAGATTGAGTTGCACCCAAATACCAGTGATCTGGACAACCAGCGTGACACACCCAACTTGGCGCTTCTCATCTACCAAACTGTGCAGAAGCTTCCTTTTTTGCAGGCTTTGGAGTTGAACAATTTGGACAAAAGCACAAAGCTTTTCAGGGAGTTCTCGCTCTTTGACACAAACAATGGTGTGCAAACGATCATCCTCAGGGGCAAAAACAACGCCTGTCTCAATTTCGAAAACCATTTGCCCCCTTTCATGTTCAAGGAACTCTATGTGGAAAACATGGTGGTTGATCTATACAGCATAGAGTCTGGGATGTCCAAGAGACTGGTACTACTGAACATTGAAACAGTAACGATAAAGAACGTCACATTGACTTACTACTCGGTCTCAAAAATGGCACTGTTGTTCAGCCAGGTCAAAACTCTCAAGCTCCACAAAATTCTGTCGTTGTTCGTTTTGCGGATAGTCGACAACATGACACAATTGCAACAACTAGAACTAGATTTGGCCCTGCCGATTTTCCTGAAGTTCAACCAGTTTTGCCAGGGCTACGATTTTTACCATAGTTCAGACTTGCTCGAATTCGACGAGTGCTTCTTTGACGAATACAAGGTTTCTTACTTTTTGGCAAACTTTTCGCGGTTCAGTGATTCCATTCAGTTGTTGGTACACAGATTGAGATCCTTGTGTTTCTGCAACGTGAAATTTTTGAATTCTGACATCAGGCCGATGAAAAAAGGAGACCCGAAGATTTTACAGGAGTTACAAAGAATGAACATGTACAAGTTGTTGCAAATGTTGACCGCCTTGGACAGTGTTGATTTTGTGCTAGACAGTGGGGTCAGAAGTATGAACCGCGACATTTTTGACATATTGCCAAACGCAAAAGTTTACTGGCAAAACTGAGAGGCATATTTAGTAGTGCGGAAATAGGGACCACACATTGGATTGCACTATTCACTACAAATACATCAGTCAAGCTACTTTCTACAGCAGTCTCTGCTGCTCTACAACAAATTAGGTTCACCCCAACTCTACAGGCATTCTTTTAAAATTGAGTGTCGCTGCCATTGTTAAGAGTGAAAGCGTTTCTCAGTGAAGGATCAATGTGCACAGCCAGCGATTCGGGTGTGCCTTGAGAGACACACCACCGATTATCCGACTTCCACTGACTGTCTTTTTCCAGTCGGTTGACGGCTATTTTGGAATACCTTTTTTCTGAATATGAGACCAAATGTGACCAAAACGAAAGTTTAAGCCTTGATCAGACAAGGAGCCCTGCAACGAGAGTCTGAGCCGCGAAACAGGGGAACTAAGCTCAGATTTTCGTGGCACTGCTTCAAAGAGAGTTAAAATAAACACAGTCAAAGCAGAGTTGCTACAAAGGCATGCCAAAGTTGCCGAATGAGGTCTGAAGTGAACAGAGCTGAACTGTGCGGGGGCTGCTACATGGTCTGTTTGTTCTTTCGAATCCATGCAGCTGCTGCGGTCGCTTTTTGGTTGAGTTTTGGCCAAACCAGTTGTGATTGGCTCGCACAGCAAAACTCAGAGGTTTAGTGAAATTTGTCGGACGCGCTCACCGCCCCAGGCTTTTGCCGCTAAGCCATGATCGCGAGCGCTACTGGATTCGGCCTTTGAGCCAAGAGATACAATTCCCGAAAACAATACAAAACGAAGATCATTTGAGGCAGCGAATTTTCGCTTTCGGAGACGCGCCCTTTCTACTTTTCGATCAAAGATCAAGCAGTTTTCAGGCTTTTACGAATACCAATAGCAGCTGCTTTGCACTGTAACTAGGTCAAAAAACTTTAAAGCTTGGTTGCTTTTCTTTTTTGCCGGATATTCCAGCTCACTTATTGGCCACTTCCACATTGGGCAATCTGGTCGAAGTGCAAAACAACAACAAAAAGAAATGAGAACAAAATAGTCAAAATGTGAAAAAAAGTGAAAAAAAAGTGAAGAAAGTCAAAATAAGTCAGGAAAAAAAAGTAAAACAAATTAGAGAAAGTACACAGAAACCCATAGTAGATATAAATAGGCTTTGTGCCCACACGTTTTTGTTTGGATTTCCTCTATATCTACAAACTGCAAATTTTCAACCATGTTGCTCAAAACACTCACAAGTTTATTCACAGTGAGTTGTGCTGCCGCTGCTTCCAGCACGGCTACTTCCAGTGCCAGCTCCAGTTCCAGCAGTGGTTCAAGTTTGCCGGCTATTGAAATCGTCGGCAATAAATTTTACTACTCAAACAACGGGTCCCAGTTTTACCTCAAGGGTGTTGCATACCAGGCAGACTCGGCCAACTCCACAGACGAGACTTTCACAGACCCATTGGCCGATTACGAGTCGTGCTCGAGAGACATTCCATACTTGCAGGAGCTCGGAACCAACGTGATCCGTGTTTACGCTGTGAACACCTCTTTGGACCATTCCGAGTGTATGGCTGCTTTGGAGAAGGCAGAAATCTACGTTATTGCTGATTTGTCTCAGCCATCCGAGTCTATCAACAGAGACAGTCCTTCATGGGATGTTGATTTGTACGACAGATACACTTCAGTTGTCGACATGTTCCACGGTTACACTAACGTTTTGGGTTTCTTTGCTGGTAACGAAGTCACCAACAACAAGTCTAACACCGATGCCCTGGCTTTCGTGAAGGCTGCTGTCAGAGACACAAAGGCCTACATCAAGAAGAAGGGCTACAGACTGATTCCTGTGGGCTACTCTTCTAACGATGACTCTGACACCCGTGTTGCCATGGCTGACTACTTTGCCTGTGGTGACACTGATTCTGCTGCCGACTTTTACGGTATCAACATGTACGAATGGTGTGGATCATCTTCTTTCAGTGCTTCCGGTTACGAGTCCCGTACCGAGGAATTCAAGAACTTGCTGATTCCAATTTTTTTCTCTGAGTACGGTTGTAACGAAGTTTCTCCACGTAAGTTCCAGGAAGTTGGTACTTTGTACAGTGATGACATGACCGACGTGTGGTCCGGTGGTATTGTGTACATGTACTTCCAAGAGGACAATAACTACGGATTGGTCTCGATCTCCGACAGCAAGGTGAAGACATTGTCTGACTTCAACAACTTGAAAACACAAATTGCCAAGGTCACCCCACTGAGTGCCACTGCCTCTGCTTCATCAACAAGCAAGGCTTCCATGCTGTGCCCAGCTACTGGCTCTACTTGGGCCGCTGCTACTCTGTTGCCACCAACACCTTCTCTGGACGAGTGTGACTGCATTTACAACTCATTGGGTTGTGTTGTGAGCAGCGACGTTGACGATGATGACTATGCCGACTTGTACTCGTACGTATGTGCAAAGATCGACTGCAGTGACATCTCTTCCAACGGTACCACCGGTAAGTACGGTAACTACTCTTACTGTCCAGCTAAGACCAAGCTTTCTTACATGTTGAACAAGTACTACAAGAAGCAAGGTGGATCTCTGAGTGCCTGTGACTTCTCTGGCTCGGCCACATTGAAGTCCACCACTAAGGGCAGCTGTACTGCCACTGGCTCTAGCAGCGACTCGAGCGACTCGAGCGATTCTAGCAGTTCAAGCAGCTCCAGTGGATCCAGCAGCAAGTCCAGCAGCACCTCTACAAAGAACGCTGCTCTGAGCTTGTCCAGTAGCATGAACTTCGGCGTGGTTGAGTTGGGCATGAGTCTGATTTTGGTGGGTTCTTTTGTTTTGGGTGTTTTCGTGTCCATTTACTGAACGGGCGGTTTGTGGGGCCTGTTCACATTTATATATATTAGATAGAATATTATGCTTTAGGGCTACTGCGCTGTAGTGGGTGCTCTGCACGGGCATTGTTTTTTGCATTTTTTGCTGTATCGGATATTGCTGTATTCGATACTCAATTATGATCAATAATGCACGTACGATCCGATATTGCAGAAATCCGATAATCAATCAATCAACACTGGTTGTTCTCCATTTTTCACCTCATTTCTGC
The DNA here is from genome assembly GCA_031125475.1 of Saccharomycopsis lassenensis. NCBI lineage: Eukaryota > Fungi > Ascomycota > Saccharomycetes > Ascoideales > Saccharomycopsidaceae > Saccharomycopsis > Saccharomycopsis lassenensis. The sequence goes on from JASTUK010000015.1 coordinate 148,314, forward strand.
GCCGACTTCTCATACTTTTTTTTTTTTTTTTTTTTTTTTGCAAATTTGTGCACTGACTTTTCACTCACTCACAACCACTTTCATGATCTGCTTGCACATCGCAGGAACTGTGGCCAGCGCGCCCAAATTCTGTCCGGAATCCACCGCGCTGGTGCTCTATTTGCGCCGGTTCTTTGGAGACTCCAGGCATCTGGACTACAAAATAGTATCGTCTTTAGACACCTCATATTTGGACTGTCTCAAGTATAGCTTCCCGTTTCTCAGAGACGCTGAGGTTGTGGTGGAAGGGTACGCAAACATAGTGAAACATTTGAAAAAACGGTACCCAGCAAACGATTTTGACACGCAGCTCGTGGGCGGCGCCGCACAGGACGCGGAGCTCCTTCTTGCACTGTGCACAAGCTTCTTGTTGGAGAAGGTGGTGTTGATCGTGTACTACGGCTACTACGTGAACAGAACAAACTACAGCAACTACTTGGTCACGCGTGTACGGCAGAGCTACAACTTTCCGTTGCAGTACTACTTGCCAGGTGCGTTCAAGGCCAGCGTTGAGGAACGTTGTGCAGATCTTGGGTTGACAGACGCGGTGCTGAGTGCACAGTACCAAAAGGACGACGAGATTAGACAAAAGATCGCGCTGATCCAGGACGAGTTGAAGTTGCCACCGATGCTGTCGGTGCACTCGGAGTTGCAAAAGGACAAGTACGAAAGCTTGCAGAGGTTGCGCGAGACGTCCTCAAACTTCCGCGCCTTGAACTTGATGCTGGGGTTTTTGGACACTTTGGCAGTGGCCACGGCCAAGGGGACAGAGTCGAGCGCCACAATGTTGTTGTACGGTATTGTTGCGGTGGCTCTGAACGACGAGGTGCCAGACAAGTTTTTGAGCAGCTTTCTCGAGTTGCGGCATGGCGCGTTGGTAGCTGCGGCGCGCGCACAGCTTCAGAGCGCGTGCTCCGAGAGGCACGAGAGCCACGAGGCCACGAGTGCCACGGAGAGTGGTTGATTCATTCCATCAGGTGGTCGCAGGCACCTTCGAGCCGGGCACCTGACTGCCGGAGACGTCTCCGGCTGCTGCCGCCGCGTCCGCTACATTTATTTAGTTCTTCCAGCCAGCTGTTAACTGCAACCTGCCACCTGCTACCTAGTGCCTGTTGCCTAGTACCTAATACCTAGTACCTAGTACCTATTACCAGCTACCTAATACCTAATACCTAGTACTTGATACCCGGTACCCGCTAACACACGCTTGTTACTGCCCGTAGTCAGAACGCGACTGAGGCGCCCAGGGCCAAGCCGCCGGAACACTAATCGATGACTTCCCAAATGTTTTTTTTTTTTTTTTTTTTTTTTTTTTTCTGACATTTTGGCCCACTTTTTTCCCGCTCGCAATTTTATTGTTTCCCTAATTTCACAAGCTTTCATACAGCATGGACCAGTTTTCGTCACCACTGCCGGCTTCCACGCAGACGTTTGCGGACTTCCAGCTGGAGCAGCTGGACAGGCACTATCCTCTGCGGGTTCTGTCGCACTTGCCACCCACTTACCCGCTACTGGAGGGCCCGTTGCCGTACATTTTCGACGGCAACGATATCCAGGTCTCCATACACCCGTTGTCGACGCCCATCCACGACACATTGGTCGAGAGTGTCGAGAAGGCGGCAGAAGCGGCAGCAGCGGCAGCAGCAGAGTCTCCTGAGCTTCTGGGATGCACGGCCGCGGTCAAGCGCCACACGCGGTCCCACAGCGATGACGAAGACATGTTGCAATACAAAAAGCCTCGTTTAGAGACTCAGACACAGACTCCGGCACAGGCCCCGGGACTTGGGGAAATGAGCTTGCTTTCGCCGTCAGAGTCGCCGGTACACAGCTCCGTGGAGCTGGACACCGAATCCGTGGACGTTTTGGAGCAGTTTCAGACTTTGATGGACAGAAAAGCCCTGGAAAGTGGCGGATTTGCAAGACTCAGCGTGGCCCAGAGGGTTGCGGCTAGGTTGTCACGCAACAGCAGAACGGCACTCATGTACGCACTTTTGCAGAACATGGACAGAAGAACGCTCAGCACGTTGGTGAATCACATGACCCTGGCACTCCGTTTTGACCTTGTGCTGAACCTCCCACGGGAGATCTTGCTCAAGGTGCTACTCCACTTGGACCACAAATCGATCTTGAACATGATGCTCACGTGCAAAAGGTGGCGCGCCATCGTGAACTGCGAAGAAGAGATCTGGCTCCTGCTTTTGCGCAAGGAAAACTTGATGTTGGACACCCTGCCGGAGAATGTGGCGAAACAGCTTGCAGATCCGGAACTTGTGCGGGAGTTTGCTGGTGCCACACCGATGATGCCGCTGCTGGACGCCATCACACAGCAGTGCCACAGACAGAACTTGGCTCGGCTCTTGTACAAGAAGCAGTACATCATCAACCAGCATTGGATAGACCCGAATTTCGAGCCAAAACGCATTCTGATAGAGGCGCACGGCGCCAAAGTGATCACCTGCTTGCAGTTTGACGCCAACAGAATCGTGAGTGGTGCCGACGAGGTCTCGATGAACATCTTTGACACAGAAACCGGTGAGCCAATCCGGACTCTCGAAGGCCACACTGGTGGCGTGTGGGGGCTCAAATACGTGGGCAACACGTTGGTGAGTGCTGCGACGGACAAGTCGCTCCGTGTGTGGAACATGGCCACGGGGAAATGCACACATATTTTGAAAACACACAGCTCCACGGTGCGGTGTTTGGACATAATCGAGCCCGTTGTTGTTGGCAAAGACGACTATGGCAACGAGATTGTGTTCCCAAAGAGACCAATCCTAGTCTCTGGGCTGAGAGACTGCAACTTGAATTTGTGGGATCTTTCGATGGTGAAGGACGACGAAGTTATGAACAAAAAGTTTGGCCTCAAGTACACCGAGGAGGAGATGTTTGAGTACTACGAGGAGAAAAGAAACAGCGGCGACGAGCCCCAGGAGTTGTATGCAGACTCAAAGTACTTTCTCGGGTGTCTCCAGGGCCACTCCGCGCTGGTAAGAACGCTTTCAGTGTACGGTAAAACAATTGTGCTGGGATCCTACGACATGACGGTACGTGTTTGGGATGCCGAAAGAAAAGTTTGCTTGCACAAGTTGGTGGGCCACACGTCCAAAATCTACAGCACGGCGCTAGACCCGGTAAGGAAGAAGATCTTCTCGGGGTCCATGGACAGTAACGTGATTGTTTGGGACATGATATCGGGTAAGAAGTTGCGTGTTTTGAAAGACCACACGCTGTTGGTGGGGCTCGTGCAGTTGAGCAAGCACAATTTGGTGACGTCTGCTGCTGACGGGTACATACGGGTGTGGGACCCGGACACGTTGCAGTTGAAAAGGGCCTTGTTCACAAACAACGAGGGGATCTCGACGTGCCAGAACGACGACAAGAGAATCGTTTCGGGGCTGGGCCAGAAGATGCTGCTTTGGGACATCTCGACGGGCAAGTTGGTGAGGGAGTTGATCACGGACGCCAGCTCGGTGTGGCAGGTCAAGTTTGACGACAAAAGGTGTGTCGCTGCCGTGCAGAGGGACGGCAAGAGCTGGATCGAGATACTCAACTTCGAGTAGGCAGTATATATATAGCGTACAAGATTATGGGCTCTACAGTGTATGTCGATGTGTAAGGGTTCTCTATCTAGCCAATGAGCTGCGCGGTCAAGGCCTCCAAGTCCTCCAAGGTCTCTGGCTCCTCGTACTCCACGACCCCCACGTTCTGTCTCTTGGCGGGTCTTTCGTCCTCGCTTTCGCTGTCGCTGCTGTCGCTGCTGCCGCCGTAGCCACCCTCAGCACCGCTGTAGCCACCTCCGCTACCCAAAACCACCTGCACCTCCTCGGCGTCCAGATCCGCGTCCAGACCCGCCTCCCGAGCCCGTTCAAGCTCTTTTCTGCGTCTTTTCTTCTCCATACGCTTCTGCCGGGCCACCTCCTTGTCGTCGAGGTCTCTCTGGGCCATGGTTTCGCTCTCCTTTGCAATGAACTTCTCGATCTGCTCGCGCGGCGCCCCGTCTTTCAAGAACCCTTCCTCGTCCTCCAACTCGTAAACCGGGTGCGCTACTCCGTCATCATCAAACTTGACTTTTGTAGCGTTCCCATGAGCTGCCAACAGCGCTTTTCTACTGAGCCCCTTTTTCGCCTGCCTTCTCGACACCGGAATACTCAAATCCGGCAACTCGTCCTCCTGCAACGTGTGGTCCTGGCGTTTTATGGTCATGAAATCGTCCTCGTCCTCGTCTTCGTTGCCGCTCACTGCTTCGTTCTCCTTTGTGATGCTCATGTAGTGCTCCAGCAACACATTCTGGTTTTTCCGCTCAAACATCCGGTCATACTTGGTCTTCACCTTCTTCTCAACAATCTCGCCGTCCTCGTTGGCCTCCGAGAGCTTCAAAAGCTGCCGCAGCGCGTTTTTGAGCTCCTTGTTGGCCTGTCCTCCCTTAAACTTGATCTTCGGCGCCCCAGGAAGCCCCAAGCTCTTGGCGTACTCCTCGCCGGGCAACTGTGCAACGTCAAACGTCTCCTTGTCCTTTTGGAGGTACACCAGCCGGAAATACGAGATAAACAGCTTCTGGCCCAAGTACTTCAACTCCGGGTTCTGGAAACACAAGGCCTGCAATTTCAGCTGGATGCTCGTTTTCTTGCTCAGCTTCACCGTCAACTGCTTCGGCTCGATCTTCTTTGCCGCCAACTTGGCCAAAAACGCATCTTTTTCGCTCGGCAACAAGAGCAAAAGCGACTTCCCACTTTTGCCAAATCGCGCACTTCGCCCCACACGGTGGATATACGTGTCCACGTCTTCGGGGCAGTCCACTTGCACTACCCAGTCCACACTGGGGAAATCGAGGCCACGTGCCACAATGTCTGTTGCCAAAAGACACACGTGGTTTGCCTTGGTGAACTTGTACGTCGTTTCAATCCGCGACGTCTGCTTCTGCTTGCCCACAAGCTTGTGGAGCGAGATGCCCGGCTGCAACTTGCGGAACGTCTCGTACACAAACTGCACCTGCTTCGAGCTCAGGAAGAACACGATGATCTTGCTCTTCAAGTGGCTTTTGAGGAAACTCCACAAAAGGTCCAATTTCTCCGGCAACGCCACAACCGTGTAGCTCTCCTCCAACAGCTGTGGGGTGCTCTTCTCCACCTCCGGCTCGGTGTTGACATACTCTGGGTTCACAAGCGATAAACGGGCCAAATCGCTCACCAGCTTCGTCTGTGTTGCCAGAAACAAAAGCGTTTGTCTCTGCGGCAGCAAGTTCTCAATGATGCTGTCCAAAACCTTTTTGAACCCCATGTCCAAGATCCGGTCCGCCTCGTCAAGCACCAAGACCTGGAGGTTCGATACATCGAACCCAGCACTCTGGTCCATGTGCTGCAAAATTCTGCCCGGCGTTCCCACCAAAATGTTCATTTTCGCAATGCGGCTCTTCTCGAACTTCACGTCCTTGCCGCCAATCACCAACCCCGCCAGCAAGCTGTTCTGCTTACCTATTTTCACCAACACCTCGTATATCTGTGCTGCCAACTCTCTTGTTGGCGAAATGATCAATGCGCCCAATCCGTCGTACTCGTTCCACGAAAGCCTGTGCAACTTCTCCAAAACCGGCACCAAAAACGCCAAAGTCTTACCTGATCCAGTGCGCGCCGCGCCCAAGAGATCCTTGCCCTTCAAAGTCGCTGGAAGCGTCTGCTTTTGTATATCGGTCATTGATATAAATCCGGCATCTGTAAGTCCTTTAAGAGTTATATCGGATATTGGTAATTCTTTGAACTGCGTGTACTCGAGCGCGGCCTTCGGGTCCAACTCCGCAATGCGGCTGTCGAGCTCCTCGAGCGCCTTCTTCTCCTTCTTGAGTTTCTCCTTGCGCTTGTTCACAACGCTTTTTTGCAGTTTCTGTGCCTTCTTCATTTTGTGGGTCTGAAAAAAATTTTGTGCAGAAATATCAAAGGCTAAAATATTTTTCATCTCATCGGGTACCAGCGCGGCGGGTGCATTGGCCCCAAAACAAAAAAACAAAAAAACGAAATCAAAAGACCAGCTACAACACTTGTGGAAATCATAGGCTGACTGAGAGCCCGAACAGCAGGAGCACACAGATCGCGCAGCAGTACAAACAGGTATTGTCAGAGGAGGCTACAGGCGTTGACAGCGAGAAGCAGAGCCGCATTGCTAAAAGACGCCGGAAGTTTCAGAAACACACCCAGGCAGGTGCAAAGAGTGTAGACAGCCACAGACACTTTGACTATAAGGCAAGACAAGGACCACACAGACGCAGCACCAGCTAGCAGGCAACCAGCAAGATGTCTGAATTGCACGACAGCATCAACAAGATTCTTCTCCACAAACAAAGCAGACAACAACTCAATGGTCAGCGAAGATTTGTGCCACGTTCAAGAGCTAGCCCACACTTGACTTGGCGGTACTTCAAGTTCCTTCTTTACAAACTCATTGCCAAACTACTCACGCCGCGGTACCTCAAGGCGGTTGTTGTCTGCATTTTGCTTCTTGTTCTCGTTCTCAAGAACAAGGTGAACATATACTACGGAACATGGAATCTCGTTGACCCAATTCCCACGGTTTCACACATCAAGTTTGTCACAAGCGGGCTCGCTGCTTGTTTTGGACCTTTGAAAGTCTTTGAGCACGAAGTGGGCAACAAAAAGCTTACCCAAAAGGATATGTTCAAATACTCCAAGCAGAAGCTGATCAACTTGGAGCCACAGTTTCTGGTCACGAAGTTCGTCAACATGTACGAACAGCTGAACAGTACACAAGTGCTAAATACACCAGACTTGTTTATTGGCGCCATTTTGGAGGAGAACGAAAGATTGATAACAAATTTCAAAACCATTTTTGACAAGGTCAACTGGCTCCCATACGACCACAGCAAAATCTCGTTCAGTATCATGATATACAGAGAGGACGAGCTGAAACTTGAGAAAGACGTGCAGAAAGCGCAGAAAGAACACGAAACAAAAAACGCAGACATCGAAGCATTTTTGGAGAACTATTTCAAAACACACAAGGAAGACAGAGTGCCATTCCACAGTGTCACGGTATTTGACCTTCAACAGCCGCTCAAAGCAATGAGAAATGTTCTAGTTAACTACTGCTTGGAGCACGAGCAAAAACTTGCATTCATACTCAACCAGCTGTTCAAACCGAGTGTTCTTATGCAAACACTCAACTCAACTGCTTTGGAAAAGCGGGTGTTTGTGAATAAGGCTGAGGACAAAACGACCTTTAACTTTGTCACTATGGACAGCAACTTGTTCAAGATGGGAGTGCAATTTTCAACCGTCGACGTCGCTTTCAACAGTTGGGAGTTCCAAAAACCCGCAGACACTATAGAAAAAGAGGTGGAAGGATTATGCTACAAGGCACAGGCTCTTGGAAGCTACTGCTACGAGTTGGAAAAGATCGAGGGCGCAAAACTGGGCAAAAAGAAGGTCAAAACTGGGTGATCAATGATGCAAAAAAGATACAGGTCACAGAAGCAATGGCTCAAAGAACTGTTGGGAGCTAACATCTGGTCGAATCAGATACAGCGCAATTTTCGGCTTTGCGTTCAACTGCTGTTCTTTCAATGTTATCTTTTGGATAGAGCCGGCATTTTATAGACATTTAACCAAACATTCTTTTATTTCTGTTTCTTGGTGCGTAGATCAACTCGTAATTTCCATGATTTTCCTGAGGCATGATACATTTGGCCGGGTAAGGGTTTGATTTTCAGTCTCATCGCTTTAAAAAATTGTACTGTGAAAATAATAAATTAACGAGCAAACACAGAACTGAAGACAAAGTTGAAGCAGCAAAAAAAGTACAGAAAAATCCAAGTCAGACAAATAGAAATTGAAAATTAGAACAGAGTATGGATTTATCGAACCTATCAAGTGACCTTCCGCCATCGATTCCGGTCACCCAACGGCAAATCAAAGATCTAGAGAAACAGCTCACTAGTGAGTTCAAGAGTGCGGCAAATTCTGTGGCAGCACTTTACAGATTGTCGAACTCCAAAAACGCGCTTCTCAGGTACAAGGGGTACTTGGATTGTTTGGACGACTTGCTCAACATGATACAGTTGCACAAGATGAACGAGGAGGCCGGTGAGACCTGTGAGGGATTGGATATTGAGAATTGGTGTTTGACGAGGAAGGCCGAGCTCATGGGCGGCGAGAACATCAACACAGGAATTTTAGATGCGGTCAAAGACGAGCAACAGCAGCAACAGCAGATGCAACAACAGCAACAGCAACAGCAACAGCAGCAGCAGCAGATTCAGATGCAACAACAACATCAACATCAACACCAACACCAACACCAACAACAACAACAAACAACACAACAGCAGGGCGATGACAAAGACAGAGATGACATTGTTGTGGACGCCGATATTTGTTTTGAAAACAAAAAGTTTGAAATGAAAGAGTTCGAGACTTCGCAGAGATTCCGGCCTTCCATGCCGTTGTTGACGTTAGAACGAAGAGTTAAGCGCAACGGCTCAAACACAAAGAACGACAAAAAGTCAATTATGAGTATGGGGGCGGGCGGAGATACCGAGGCTGAGCCGGAAGGCGAGTTCGAGGAGAATGAAGAGAATCAGAGAAAAAGAATTTTGCACATCTTGGGCAAGGGAGAGAAAAAGCTCAAGAACTAATTTTTGTGCCCTACGGCATATTTTTGCATTCCACTTTTTATGTTTAATAATTTTGTTTACTAGCAATGATAAAGTAATTGTTTATTTTTGTAGCGTGCACGGTTCGGATGTCGCCTGGCAACTCGAGATTGTTTCTGGCACCAGTGCAATGGAATTGTAGCGTTATATAGCAAGTCCCATAGTTGCATCCCTTTGCGTAGTCACGAGTTTTTCAGCACTTTGAGTACGACGGAGCTTTTGCGGCAGTTTTCCCAGCCGCACATTCAATCAATCTCCATATCGGATTCACTGTTGTCCTCTCTGATCATGTCTGCGTTCAAGGACGAGATCCGCGTGCTCGTGCTCACGTTTCGCAGCCCGGCTCCGAGCCCAAGACTCTCCAAATACCCAGACCTCTGCTCTGCCAGGTAATCTGCGGCTTCACTGAACAGAACGTGTTCTGGCGGCGAGACACGAACCACGGGAGCCTCTTCGTCATCATAGACGTCGTCCTCAGCCATAAACCCTTCGTCCTGCTCGTACTCGTCCTCTTCGTCCTCGTCTTGGTCAAAAACCGTGTTAAAGTACTCGTCGTCCTCGTGGACAGGAATCTCGGCGTCCAAGTCGATTTCTCGGTTCGAATCCGTGAACCCCGTGCCTTCAGCCTGGGGCTGTCCAAAGCTCTGCGTGCGTGTGCCTTCGTCCTGGAATATAAGATCCTGGGTCTGGGTCTGCGTGCTCTGGTTCTGCACAAGCTGAGTAGTCTGTCCTGCGGCAACGGCAACCGCGTCAACTGGCTGGCCCACCATGTTGTTCTCCGTTGTGCCACCTACAACTGACTCTGTGAACTCCGAGTTGTAGGCCAACCCGCCCTGTTCCTGCGTGTCCATGCTCTGCTGCTCTTCAATAAGATTCTTCATTGTTTTGCCAATGCCCAAGGGCCGTATGTAGCTGTACCCCAAGGTTTTCAAGCTCGCTAGGTACGCGAGCCGCGACTCGACTTCGCTGCTGAAAACCGCGTTGCTGTTCGTGCTGGACGTCGAAATCGTGGCTCCCACGTGTGCCGAAGAGTACGACGACAACGGCGGAGCAAAAACGGCACCGCGCATCTCGTTTTCAACAAGCCTAGCTTGCTGCGAGCTTTTGGCTGCCGCCGGCTTCCTTTGTGGCGTCTCGTTGATCCACATGTGCTGTCTGTTGGACGGCATCAAGTTGGGCAAGAACATTCTGGTTGGTGTGTTTTGTTTCCTTGTTTTGCTTTGCTGTGTTTGCTGCAATGGCTTGTAGGCTTGTATGCTGGTTGCTGGTTGCTGATTGGCTGGTTGGTGTAGCAGCTTGCTTGTTGGGTTGTCTGTCTGCGTCCAGTGTTATGTGGCTGTCCCAATGCTTTGTTCTCGTGGGTCTGCTTGTTTTTTTGCTCTTTTTTTTTTTTTTTCTGCTTGTTTACCAGTTTGGACCCAGCTGTGTGTCTCTGGCGCACGGATTTTTTGTGATACTTTTTTTTGTCGAAATTGCAATTTTTCATTCAATCTGCAATCTGCAAAAACCGAGTCCCAGATGTTCAAAATCTTGAGAACACAACCACTCTGCAGACGGCTCGCGACCAAACCAGTGGTGCCGGTGAAGCCGCCACGGCCGCTGCGTGTGGCCCCTAAACAGAATCTGAGCAAAATGGCGTTTGGGAAGTTCTTCCTCATTGGCGCAGTCAGTTTTGGGGTTTTGTTTTTGGCCATCAACAACGTCGACCAGAAGAAGAAGAAGGACTCGTTCACCGAGGCTGAATACATGCAGCTCCAGGAGAGCAGCCAGAACAGCCGCAAGTTGCTAGCGCGTTACGAGAAACAGTTGGAGGTTGTCTGCGTTCCAGACAAGACGCCCCAGGCGATTCCAGACAAGTACACTGTCATAGACGCAGCACAGTTGTTGGCCAACGAAGCAAAGGACATCAGTACGAAATACGGCGCGTACTTGCAAGAACTACAGAGCAGGGGCGAGAAAAGACCTGCTGGAGTTTTGAGCAGCATCGTAGGCGCCAAAATCGCAGAACTTGTTGAGAGTGAAAGCGCCAGCGGCAACAAGATCTTTGTGGCAGTGACAAACTTCCCGGACACGATCGAAGAGGCGCTCAAGTTCGAAGAGAAGGTGTGTCCTATACACACCTTGGTGGCGCATGACTCTGCCAACGAATCGTTGATCAGCTACTACAAAATTGTCCATAAGGTAGTTGAGACGTTGTAAATAGATAAAGTATATAAATAACACTGTGTCACTATGCCGCGATGGTGGAGTTGCTCGTAAGCTCGACGTCGTAGTTGAAGTCAAAGTACGATTTGTCAAAGTAGTGGAGTCTGATGAATCCATCTTCACCTCCGCTCGCATAAGCTGTACCCTTAGGATGGACCGCAACGTAGTTCAAAGGTCCAAAATGACCAGCAACTCTACCAATCTCATCTTCAAACACCTTGTGGTAAAATCTGGCCTCGAACTTACCTTGACGTGCACTTGTGGTTGTGACATCACGAGCTTCTTGACCACCACCTAAGACAATAAAATTCTTCACGGGCGTTATTGTGGCCGAATTCACCGGCACATCTGTTGGGTACGATTTGAGCACTTTGAATGTGTCCACGTCCATCAATTTTGCAAACTTGTCCTTTGACGACGTGATGAACGTCATTCTGTCAGCAGAAAACTGCAAGTCTGTGATATTTCTCTCGTGAACCTTGGCACTCTGGATCAAATTGCCCGTTGTGGCGTCGTACTTGCTCACCTCACCGTTTTGGTGTCCTGAGATGATGTATTTACCCAAATACGAGTATCCAACAACCATGGCCTTCTCCGAGTTGTCTCTGGTAGGGATCTTCATTGTTGGCTCGCTCAGTTGCTGTCTCACGTCCTCCAAGTTCAACTTGAACGTCAATATTGTTCCAATCTTACCCATAACCTGATCGGTTACCATCAAAATCTCGTCTTTGAATGGCGAAAACTCAACTCTTCTCACTGGAGTGTCCAAGTTCCATGTGTACAAGCACTCGCCGGTCTTCACATCCCAAAGCTTAGCACTGAAATCGGCTGACCCAGTCACGGCATATCTGCTGTCACCAGTGACGTCAATAGACCAGATAGCACCATGGTGTCCTTCAAAAGTCCCCAATCTTTCCCCATTGAAAGAGTACCAAACGGAAGCAATTGTGTCCTTTGACACAGAGAAAATGAGGTCTCCCTCTCTGTTGAATTTCACTTGTGTAAGGGGCTTTTCATGCCCAACTCTGTCTTGTTAGTACTTGCTGTTCGTGTTCTCAACTCACGGGTGCAAACAAAAGAGAACCAGGGGGCAAAAACCCGTGGCGTAGTTCTCCACCCATGTGCGCAACTCTCACGGTCGTTGTCGGCGTCTCTTTCGTGCCCAGTGTCACCAAATCATAAGTATACGTACAACATAATAGGTCTCATTGTCGATGGAAAGATTTTACAAAATTTTCAGTTTTTTCTTTACTGGGGCGGAGGTCACGTGATGCGATCAGAAAAAAATGCACAGCGTCCACAGGGACTACACCTGAACATGAGCTGTATAACCCGTTGGTGGCCCGAGCAATTGTGGTAGATTTTGGTTTTACAATACGATACGAATTTCTGATTTAATATCGAATCGATCCGATATCGGTATATCGAACAAAAAAATGGGATCTCAGTTTTGACTGTTTACGCTGCAGGTGCCGTCAATGTCAAAAAAAAAAATGTGCTCTTGGCAGTTAGTTGGCTCGGCTTTTACAATTCAGCTTACTTGGTATTCTACCTACAATACTACAAGCTTGTAACACATCACGGCCGACGGGCAGCCGTTACAATAAAGAACTGAAGATGTATCAAAAACAGTTAACTATAGTACAATATATCACACAAACACCCGAGACCGCGACCGTTTAACAAGTCCTCGTCGTTGGCAACTGAAAAGTCAACGAACATGTGCTATTCTGTGAATTACCAGAAGCCAGAGAATCACGATGTGTTTGTTGATTTGGATGTTTGCCATTATTGTATCTATTGGCATAATCTCTTTTTTCATCAAAGTTAGCAAACTTGTAGTTGTTGCTTTTACCAAGTTTCAAAAAGCCCATATTGAATCAATATCTGAGTGATTAATCGGAATAAAGATGAGCAAGTATTTCTTTTCTTGTTGATAATTTTTTGAATAAAAATAGTGATCCAGAATCTAGTGGTTTTATAACCTTGAAAATTTCCTTCAATTGCAAAGGAAAACTAGCTTGGATTTTAGTAATTACTGACTCTTCTTATTTAAAGAAAAATCAAAAGGCCACAAAGTATAACCAGAGATTTCAGACAAATTTTATAATCAGTTCACTTTGATTAAAATTCCATAATAATCAACTAACAGATTATATATTGCAACTTATAGTATCAAAAGAAAAAAGAAAAAATCCCACTGAGATGTAAAATAATGTGAAAAAAATGTGCAAAAACACACAGGATGTTTTATATATCAAACAAAGATATTGATTAAATCAACTAAAAGAAAAAAAACAAAAGTTTTTCTCTTTTGAACACTTCTTGTCTAGTAATATATCAACTCTGTGTAAACTTGTAAAATTTTTTGAAGTAAAAAACTCCAATTTTTTAGGAACTGTAGGGATTTTATATTTCGGTGCAAAAAAAAAAACTGAGAACGCAGAAAAAATCAAAACGGAAAACAACAAAAAAGTAAAAAAAGTAAAGCTGGGAAAAATTTTGAATGGCTCACCCAATGCACCCACTGGTTCTCCAAAATTGTCCAAGCCAGAAAAACAAAAAAAAAGTACCGCACGGTCGCACAGTACCAAAAAATGGAAAAAAAAAACAAAGAGCAGCGATTAAAAATTTTTAACGTTTTCACATTTTCACATTTTTCTTTTCAGCATTTGCTTAAATAAACTTTGTATCACAGTAGGAGTGCAGCAGGAATCCTCAGCAATGTTCTGGTCCGTAACACCCATACGCACACAATTGAAGCTCGTAGCTTTACATGTTTAATTACACTGCCGTCACTGAGCAAAGTTCCTTGGCAATCGCCCGAATAAACCAAGTATATTTCTCAAAATTGCTAGATTGACTGGTTTCATCGTACTTTGCGCACCGAATGAAACCCGCAAGAATGTGGTCAAGGCGATCGGCGTTCCTTAGGAAAAAACCACACATGCTAAGGTGTATGATTGGAGAACAAGAAAAATCCCGCAACGCACAATGAAACACCTATTTTGAGAAACATTACCCGGTAGCGTGATGTAATCAGGCACCAAGTGACAAAAATAGCGAGAAAAAAGAAAAGACATAGAGGGACTGGGATTGGAGAAGCGAGGCCTCGCAGGAAAGGGTGTGATGGCAGGTCACAGTTGGTGGTTTAGCTGAAACCGCAGAGCTTTTATTTTCCCCGAGATTGCAAGAATCTTTAATGTTCCAGAGTTGCCAGATCGCAGCTGCCGGGTTGCGAGAGTGGTACGTCTGCTTGGTGTGTGGGTATATCCGATATGAATGAGAAAAAAAATTTTAGTACAGTTTGTGGGAATTTTGATGTGCTCAGAACAATTCAATGAGAATCGCTTGACACGAGAAAGGATAAATTCATAGCCAAAACGAGCGGTTGCGTCAACAATGCCAAAACGATAAAAACTTGCATTCTGAGCGTCTGCACTTTCGGCTCGTTTTGGCTCAGTTTTCGCACAGTTTGCCCAGTTTCTTTTTGCGCTTTTTTCCCAGAGCTCTTCTTCACTTTTTTTTTTTTGCAATTTGAGTTTTCCTTCAAGCTCATTTTGATTTTCTCGCTTTTTCGTTTTTCTCTCACTTTTTTCATTGACGTCTCGATTTCTGGGCGCTATTCGATACATAAGTGCAAAGCCTAATATAAAAATTTTCACCGCATCACTCAGCGAACTGAAATCAGCTTCAAATTCTAAATGGGCGGCCAGTCTAGATTATTGCACAACTCTAACTTTTGACCACAAGTTTTTCCCTATCTTGTGCTGCTGCGCTCAGTATTTACCATTACGATTTTTAGCATTTATTTCAGCGCATCGTTGTTAGATACCGTTCCGACCTATTGTGATGTAATGAGCACTTGAGTGTACACAGTACCTGGTAGTTCCATTTAGATACACTAATTTGGTCCCACGGTGTTGGCAGCCGAACGCAAGCGGTTCTGTAAACATTGTTCGCAACTCCCATTTCATGTCACGGTTCGAGGTGTAGACTTGCAAAAAAAAGCGGCAATATGCCAGTGAACCAAATTTTATCGAAAAAGATACTCAACTCAGCTGTACTTAGAGCTGTCACCCAGATAGGCCCCACGTGCCGCTACTTTGTCGTCTCAATAATCTGTATATCAATACATTACTTTACTATACCTATTATACATGCAACCAGTTGCTGAACTAAATGAAGTGAATGACCATGAATAAGGCCCACAAGAAATTCAAGCCCAACTTTTCACTTCCACTGCTGTACTCTCTTTTGACAACGGCCGCTTCGCCGTTCTCGGCTCTCTTGCTCTTTGCTGCGTAGTTCCCGTTCGGACTGTATGTCTTTCCGCCAGTGTAGTCAGTCACTTGAATTTGGTCCACAAATGTTGTGTACGTCTTATCCGAAGCTTCCAGGCTCAAAGGCTCAATCATCACATTGGCAGTGTCTGGCGTTGTTGGCCAGTTGTCAACGTCTATAGGGTTTGTGAAGTTGGCTTTGCTTTGCTCGTAGTACGTCTGCTTGTCCACAATAAATCTCAAGGTATTGTTGCTCCACTGCAATGTGTAGTCGTGGAAACCTTGTGCCAAGTCAACGCCCACTGGCACTTTGCTTAGCACAGTACCGTTATAGTAGATGCTTATCTGCAGAGTGCTCTCACCACTAATCATGATTCCAGAACCACTTTTTGCCGAGCTGAACTTCACAGACGTCAATGCTGATCCCAGCGCTACCTTCATTCTAGCCGTAAGCTCTCCGAAGTAGACGGAATACTCCAGTGTCAAGATACTGTAGTTACCACCGTTCTTGGTCAGCAACGTTACCATATTGTCTACCTGGCCAATCAGAGAACCATCCCATGGCTTAAAGCTTTCGGTTATTGGTGCGGTAGAGCCTTGGGCATAGATGTGCTTTTTGTTGCTACCGAGTCCTTTGGCTGTGCCGGTCATGTCGTGAGAACCAAGAACCACGTTAAACGTGATTAAGGCATAAAAGAGTGTAGAGATTATAGACATGTTTTTCTGAAGAGTTGAGTTGTTGGATAATTGGTAAAATACGTTCTACAGCGTGAAGCATCTTATATATACTGTAGGCAGTTCTTCTGGTGCCCTTTTGTGCCTACAAAAATTCCATATTTATAATACAATCGGAATGTTGTCTCCTCTGGCTTGGATAATCACCGTTCTGCGAAAATCCCGTTACTACTTTTGGAAATTCTAGGTGCTACGATATTGCGGGTCCAAGTGAAAAATGTGCAAAAAGCGTGCAAAAACCATTTAACCTGTACGCTGGGTCTGTTACTGGATTCCCAGTAAGAAGTGCTTAGCCAAGAATGAAGTCTTAGCGCTACAAAAATCTAAGTTTTAGTTTCTTCATTCCATATGATTCACAAGTGCACATGTGAAATGTTTCACCAGAGGTCCAGCACCGCGACAACCGCAAGAACTAAATACAGCATATTCTTTGCAGCGCTGTGTTTAAACTGGCTGGAAAAATAAGAAATAGCAGTGCACATTGGCTTCATTGGCTCTGCGACGGTAGCACACGCCCCACGGTTGTAATCTCAGTACAACGCAACGAGGCACGACTATCACTCCCCCACAACACTCACAAGACTTACATGGGCACCAAAATAAGTATTTTACTGTACCATGCACTCATTTGATGCCTCAATCAATTCACCTACTGTGTGGGCCAAATAATTTATATAGTACTTGTGCACGGTAGGGCTCTGATTCGAACCCCGACCCCAGTGTTTTTTTTTTTTGTGTGCGTTCATATCTTTTTCTGTCTGGGCCAGTGAGTTTTTCTTTCCAACGCACGTGACCGAAAATTTTTGTGAAAAGTCTCCAAAGAGTGCACAGCACAGTTACCACCACCATGTTTAAGCAGCAGACCAATGTGTTGAAGAAAAGCGTGCTCAAGAGCTTGGAGACTGTCAACAATATTTCGGCACCAAAGAACGGTGCGGGTGCATTGTATTTGCCATCAGATTTGAAGAGCTTGACTGTGATCACAAAGAAGAACACACTCGGCCCTTTCACTGGTTTGAGATATTTCTGGAAAACGTATCTCAAGACAATCAGTTTTTACAATCAGAACTTGCAGATTATAGTGAACAACATCAACGTGTTTCCCAAAAACGCTGATGGTACCCCAAAAGCATTGACGAAGGAGGAGTTGAAAAAGTACAAGAACGATCCGGTGCTCAACGATAAGTGTCCAGCAAAAATTGTGTTAGAATACACAAACGACAAGAAAATAGAGTTGGATTGCAAGGGCAAAAAGGCAGAGGAGATTTTGAGTGACTTACAGTCGAGCGTAAAGTGTGAGCAAGTTCCTGAACTGGACATTGTGAAATTTGGTCCAGTGCACTAATTACACTATTACATGTAAATATACAAATATACGTACTATAAACAGTTACGTAATGCGTCGTCTATTAATTCATCTTCAATCCAGCCTGGACTTTTTCCTCGTCATTCCAGTCCAAATATGACCCAATGAGGCTCAATACCTCAAACTTTTTTGAATCACCTCTTGGCAAGGCCACAAACTTCAAAACCAAATTGCTAATCAACTCTTTATCAACAGTGTTACTCTCTTTGTTTTTTTGAATGAGGCCCAACGCTTTTGTGAGGTGTTCATTCAATATGATAGCTTCATGTCTCAACTTGCCTATAATAAGCTGTTTCTCTTTCACCTCTTCTTCCAACCTTTCGGCTTTGTTTGCTGTAATTTCCAACTCAGCCACTTTAGTTTCTTTGTCCTTCAACTGTTGTTGCAATCGTTCAATTTCATTTTTACCCTTCTCCACCGCTTCCTTCAAAGCGGTTTCCTGTTTTTGATTTCTAGTCCTTTCTGATTCCAACTTTTGAATCAATGCTTCTTTGTCACGCTCAACACGACTCACGGCGGCATTTAACTCACCAATTACTAATGATTTTTCCTCAATTATGCTTTGTAACCCAGTAATTTCTTTGTCCAGTTGTTTCTTGTTGCTATTGGCTTCCTGAAGTGCCATAAAATACTCTTCATTTTGTTCCTTTATCTTCGCAATGTAAACTGATCTGTCCTGAAGCTCGCTCTGCAAAGCTTCAGTCTCATTGCGGTGGTTGGCTTCTATACCATCGACTTTGCTTTCCAACCTGTATATCTGTTCCTGCAAACTTTTGCTTCTACGTGTCTCTTGCTTGATCTCGTCGTTCAAAGAGACGTTCGTTTTGAGCAATTCCTGATATTTTTTCTGCGTGATGTCCAATTCGTGTACTTTTTGTTTGAGCTCTGTTTCTTTCTGATCCAATTGCTCCTGTGTTTCCAGTAACTGATCTTGGGCCTCCTTCATTTTGTGAAATACAGACTTCATCGACGAAATCCGGCTAAGCAAGTTTGTGTAGTTGTTTTCGTGTTTCTGTGCCAACTGCTCCGCAGCTTGCAACTTCTGCCGCAACTCCTCCAACTCTTTGCTCTGTGTATTCTGCTCCTGCTCCGGCTCATGATCCTGCTTCTGCTCGGATACGGCCTTTGTGTTCGGTTCTTTCTCAAGCGAGACTTGCTTTGTGCCTTCTTCAACACTTACTGCTTCACCCAGCAGATTCGTCGCCACACGCACCTTCTCAGCGGCACTGTCGCCGTTAGACTCGCTCTCCACACGTTTCTGGGCTCCATTTGCTGTCCCGTTAGCTTTCTCACTGTGTTCAACTGCACCGTTAGGTTCCGAATTAACGGTTTTTGGCTCTGTCCCATTCACTTCTGGTGCTGCTTTAGGCGAGCCCTTATCCTCTGCGGCCACTTGTGCCACAGAATCGTCTCTTTCCTTAGCTTCAACCTTGCCCGTATTCTTTTTGTTACTCTTCTTTTTGGCCATGCTTTCCTATTATGTACTTGACAACACCGTTTTTTCTTGCAAGTTGCAAAGTTTTAATTAGCAATGCAATTACCCGGGGCTGTCCTGGCATCCAGATTTCGAAAACTGGAAGTGGAGTCCCAGCAGCCGTCAGCCATATACACGGTACACAGTCTGCTAAGTGCCTGAAAATACGTATAGAACCTGTAGAAAGAGGAGACCTGGAGTTTAGGAACTGTCGAGTTTCTGGGTCACTGTGCTGCTCAGTTTGAGCCAAGGAATTTCTCGTATTTTTTTTTTCATTTTTTTTGGTCTGAGTGCCGGCCTTGGGGCCTAATTGTGATCTGTGGTGCTCAAACATTACGTGGGTAAACAACTTGTGTACAACCCGTAGCAACTGAGGCGCCCAGAAGATTCGTGCCAGCGCGCTCGTGTTTACACTTAAGTTTTGATTTGTAGCAAAATAGAGGTGTGGAACTGCCCGGTTGTTATGACGGCCAGTATCTTCCGCTTCAGCTGTTTCCAGAGTACTACGACGGTTCGTTAAATCCGCCAGATATCTGGGAGTGTATATCAGATACCGCAAGGTGCGAGCCACACCAATGTCCGCAAATCCAACACTCTGTTTAGAAAACACCAATAAAAAAAAAGCTTGCGTTGGCCCAGGCTGCCCAAAAATGGGTGTTTTGGTGCTCACTTCCATACCAAACTTAGCATATCGGTGATCGTTCTGTCCTGTCTTACCTGCCTATTTTGACAATATTTATCCGATATCGCGTTAATTATTTTATTTTTTCATGCATGATGCGAGATCACAAATTTTTTTCTCTTTAAAACCAAAAATTTCACTCGTTTCACAACCTCGGCCAACACACTACAAGCTAGGGCCTGATAATCACAAAAGCAGCACGGCGCGCAGAATTGGAAAGATTTTGACACAGACAGCAGTTCAGCACAGAGCGTCGTTGAGTCCGGCTCATATATAGAACAGGCACATTTTTTACGCGTCATGGGCGTTTCTGGTCTTCTACCATGTTTGAAAGACATCCAGAAAACAACAACCTTAGCCCAGTACTCGGGCAAGACCGTGGCTGTGGACGGATACGCGTGGCTTCACAGGGTTGCGTACTCTTGTGCGCACGAGCTCGTCAATAATATGCCCACAGATAAATACGTGAATTTCTTCAGAAGAAGAGTCGCGATGTTCAGAAACTTGCAAGTGGAACCGTACATTGTATTTGATGGGGACATGTTTGGCAGCAAAATGGCAACAGAGAAAAAAAGAGAAGACAGTCGCGCCGCCAACAAACTACAAGGAAACATGTACTGGAAACAAGGGAACAGATCAAAGGCCATGCAGTGTTTTGTGCTGGCGATCGACGTAACACCCGCAATGGCCAAAAGTGTTATAGACTACCTACGGTCCGCTGGTGTTAAATTCGTTGTGGCTCCTTACGAGGCAGACTCTCAGATGGTGTATTTGGAGAAAATTGGGCTAGTGGACGCAATTGTTTCTGAAGACTCGGACTTGCTAGTATTTGGATGCAAAACGTTGTTGACAAAGTTTGATGAAAGGGCTATGACCTTTCAGCAAGTGAAACAAAGTGATTTTGTGCACAACTCATTTATGCGCACCTTGTCTGCTGCCCAGTTCATGTATGTGGCCTGTTTGAGTGGGTGTGACTACACGAATGGGATTCCCAAAGTTGGGATCAAGCGAGCTTTTCAGCTCTGCAAGCACTGTGATGCTTTCAGCCTGGTGTTAGCAAAAGTGAGGCTAGCAAAGTACAAAGTGCCGCCCCAATTTGAAGAGGAGGCTCTGCGGGCTATGCTCTCGTTCAGATTTGCTCGTGTTTTTGATCCTAGATCGGACAGTATGTCGACATTATCACCGATTCCCAACAATTTATCTGAGTATGAGAAGTCTGTGTTGGAACAGTGCATCGGTGCGTTCATCGGGGAGGAGCTCCACCGGGCTATTGCACACGGAGATGTGGACCCCATCACCAAATCGCCATTGATCTCAAGAGAGTTGACATTCAATAGAAGTAGTGGTGGTTTTGCAGCTGCAACAGGGCCCAAGCTGGCTCAAAAATCAGCCCCGGTTACAAATCAGAAACTGAAGCACAATGGGATCATGGAGATGTTGAAGAATGCCGGGAAAGGCGCCAGCAAGCCCAAAAATGGCCCAATTGCTTCCAAAGTTTTCAAGCCTGTATTAAGGAAGTCAAGTTCACTGAGCTCTATCAATAATGTGTTATCCAACAACGTTCAAAAGAAAATGGGAATGTTCCAAAAAAGAACACCAGCAACAAGCACAAGCCCTTATTTCTGGTCGAACTCTGAGTCGCAGTCGCAGTCGAAGTCAAAGCTAAAATCAGAACCGCGGCAAGAGACTATCAACGTGTCGGATGGCGAGATCAGCGATTTCGAGTCTGACAAGGAGAACCTTGTAATTGCAGACGAGAGTACGTGCCTGGTAGACCAGAGCTTCAGTTCAATTAGCCAGAGTTTAGGACTCACGTTGAACGAAAGCATCGCAGAGATGGAACTGTTTGAAAACGAGTTGAGCGACCATGAAGTTGAAGAAGTTGAAGAAGTGGATGAGCCGAAAGCGATAAAGGCTGTGACTGTGGTGAAGTCCGCGGCTGTGTGGGGCAGCTTGTATGAGAAGTACGCGTACAAATAGACGGAGCCCCACAGAACATGGTTTTGCACGTGCGTATTCATTGCCATCCATCATCTGCTCGAATGGGATAAATAAGCCAAATCGAAAGGTTTATCGAAGAGTGCACGGCAGCCTCATTGTGCTCCTTGCAAAGAAAGATGGAATTCTTGCATCAAACTGTCAATTTCAAGATGTGCTTGCGAGCTCTTCTCAAACCATGCAGCATTTTTATACAGTCATGTCAAAATCACAGGTTCTTTTATATTATATTGGACAATTGACCATTATCTTCTATGTATCACAAATCAAACATTATTTATATAAAGTCACAGTGCCTCGTAGACACTCAAAAGTTCTCTTCTTCATGAAGTGCAGTCTGCAACTCTTCACTGACTGCTGCTGAGTGTTCTTCCCACAACTCTCTTTAGTTCCTCCACCTCTGTGTTTTGCAACGCATCACGCACCAAATTCACCAAACGACCACACTCACGTGCCTCTTTCTTCTTCTCAAACTCCAGTTCCTGTCTTTGGGAAATCTCGTGTGCGCGTGACAATACAGAGTCAGGAATCTCGCATAATTTGGCTGCGTTGAGGCCATACGACCCCGAAGAACTACCTGTTACCAACTTGTACAAAAACACGAGTCTTGTGAACAGATCGGTTGACTCACACTCCTGGTAGGCCATGTGGCCATTCACAACACAGTCTGTGTCCTCTGATAGTTCGCAAACCTCGGCAAAATGAGTGATAAACAACACGAGACACCTTACGTCAAAAACGAGGTATTGCAATAGTGCCAGAGCAATACTGATTCCGTCAACTGTGCTTGTACCTCTGCCAAGCTCGTCTAGCAACACCAACAGCCTGGAGTCGCAGTTCTCTAATATGTCACGACACTGCGCCAATTCTGTCATCAAGGTACTTTCATTTTGCAAAATATTATCATTGCTGCCAATTCGAGTATGCAAAGACGAAAAAATACCCAATATTGCTGATGAGCATGGAACAAAGCACCCAATCTGTGCCATTATTGCCACTAATGCCACGGTTCGTGTATAACACGATTTACCTCCCATATTCGGACCTGTGAGCACTAGCGATTGGCCCAAATTGTCCTTATGCTCACTGACTCGTCTCAAATTTATATCATTGGCCACGCAGACACGGTACCTCTCCAAAATTGGGTGTCTTGCATCCTTGCAGTTCACAATCTGCTGCAGAACAAAACGTGGCCGACAATAGGTCTGTGGTGCAACACTTGCGGCCAGAATCAGAAGTAAACAGTCTAGTTTTGCCAAATTCAGGTGCAACTGGGATAATTGCGAAACGTATTTTGCAATCTCACTGTTGAAAATGCCAAACTGTTCAATGCACATCAACTCGTATTGGGCATTTGCACTTCTGAGCTGCTTCACTGTCGTGTTTGCTACTGGTGTTCTATACCGGATACAGGCTTTTGTCTCACTCATTTTGATCCACTCTTGTGGCACACGGGACTGTTTCTTGCTCACTTCAATCAAATATTCGTCTTTCAACACTGATTTGTAAACCAAATGTGGACGTTTCAAAACATTGCGCACAACTTCTAAATCATCATTCAAGATCTGTTCGAGTGCCACTATTTTGGCCCTCAGCTTCTCTAACTCGTCAAAACGAGTATATTTGCTAGTGAAAAACTTCGTCGCTATTTCTCCCATACTGCTTTTCTGTCCTGGGTGCTTTATTTGCTCCAATAAATGTACCAAATCGTCGTTGATCTCATTAGAGATCTCCTTGAGTGTCTCAACTGTCTCGAACCACACTTCGGAAACCTTTCCCCTACTATTGCCAACACTTTTCAATGTTTCACACGCGTACGCAATGCTTCTCAAAAACTGGTACGTTTCTATTGGTGTAGTGCGATTATTGACGACTTTTGTCATCGACTTTTCGAAATCTGGACAAGACTCTAATAGCTTGGCTAGCTGGAGCAAAGAAGTATTCTCAAAGTTCCCCGGTATACGTGCAAACTCTATGAAATCAAGTCTTTTCTCAATTTCCACCACGTTGGTCAATGGTCTTGAAATCCAACGTCTAAGCTCTCTGAGCCCAAAAGGAGTTCTTGTGTGGTCCAAAAGCTCAAGAAGTGTACCCTTCACAGTACCGTCTTTGTTCACAATGAGATCCAAATGCTCTAGCGTGCTGTGGTTGAGAAATAGACACTCGGCTGTTTCAAACGACACAAACTTACTCGGGTCGTTGAGAAGATACTTGAAACCAAACTCTGTAAAGTATTGCTCAAGGCACAGCAAAACGTCTTTCAGGTCATCAACTGTTGTTATGCGTAGTGCCGGGTGTTTGCACACTTTTTTCTTTATTAGCTGAACAATTTTGGAGTTTTCGTCAGAGCTACTGGACTCGCTGCACACAACAAATTCGGTAGCACCGAGTCTCAAGAGTCTCTGCTGTAGTCCCAAAAGCTCGGCACCATCCTGAAACTTGTCCTGCAAAACTTCGCCGGTCGTTGCATTTGCCGCAAGAAGTTCCACAAATTTTTCACAAGTCACATTTAGTGCAACAACAAAGTTTCCAAACTGGTTTTGCTCGCTGACAAACGTACCGTGGGTGTAAACGTTGGCCAACTTGCGCTCAAACAATCCCCCGTTTTCAAAGTCCTCCACTTGGTCTACCAAGCCAACTTTGAGCCCATTTGCCAATAGTCTTTCCAAATGTATTTGAATTCTTGATTCGGGCACCGAGCAGTATGGCACGTTTGCTGGGATAAGCAGGATATTCAACAAGGGCGCCACTTTCCGTGCGTCTTCTGCGTAGAACTTGTACTTGTACCCAACGTTGATTGCTAAAACCATGCCTGGGTGTTGTGCTTGGAGACTCACGATCTGCCGTTCTAAAGGTGTAAGTTTCTTTTTGATGGAAACATCCGTCGGGGCACTATTTGAACGTTTCTTCAAACTCGAAATCTTTGCAATGGTCGATTCAATCGACCGTGGTGCGGCAATCGCCGATTCAGACACATTTCTCTTGTCCTGCACCACTGCCAGTTCCAGCACCAGTGCCGGCGTGGCTGAGACTTTCTGGATCACTCCAGGTTCTGGAGTGTCGTCAACCTCTATGACTTCTTGCACATCGTCAACTTCCACGACCTGAGGGGCTTCTCCAACCGGCTGCTCTGGGGCTTTCTCTTTCTTGACCTCTGCGGCATTCTCGATGTTCGATGCTGTCCTTTTTTGTGGCTTAAAATACTTGCTTATTGTGGATTGTGCCATGGAGTTGAAAAAAAAGAAGTCATCGATGAGCGAAAAAAATAAAAATAAAAATCAAAACGTCAGATTGAAAAATCAAAATCACTGAACGGAACTTAAATTTTTGGAAAATGTATTCAGAAATGATCAGTGGGCCAAGACAAGAGTAATCGGACAAGAGTAAACGGAGCATGCGTTGAAAGCTCCAAACTCGCTACGCTCTATAATACGAATAATTTTTATTAGCCTTAAAACCCAAACCCAATTTTTTTAACCAACTGTCGTGGCCAGGAGTCCTGTACACTGACAAAGCAAATGGAGCCACCAAACAGGTGGAAATGTATGTTGCCAATAAAAGACTCGAAACGCTTCGTTTCTTGAATATTTGGAACCCGTTCATGTTGAGATGAATGATATTTGTGTTGAATTGAGTTGCTAGGGGCTCAGCAAGAGAATCAAGCTGTGATTTTAGTGTTCAATGTAGCTTTGATGCAATTTTGGTCTTCACGTTGTAATCCTATTTTCTTTCTCTATGGTTAGCAGTATCAGAGTAGTATCAAGTTGCAGAGCACTTTTTCTTGATTTCAAAACTTGTTCCTCCAGTCTTTTTGGCATCGCGTTCTCGGGCAATATTTATATACAACTTTCTGGCTAAGTGCATACTATAAGCAAACCACAGTTTCAGCCTCCGCGCCTTCCCAAAAGGGCAGGTCTAGATGAGAGGATCTCACATGAGAAGTGTCAATTATCGCTAAATTCGTTATACTCGTAGCGACGCGACAAAATCAACCACAATGGCGTTGCTCATTGAAAAACACTCAAACATGTTCAATCCAACCACCGTGGGTTTTGAGTGTAGTATTTGCTCAAATGTTATAGTCAATTATTGAACGAAATTGCTTTTATTTTCTTTTCAATATTAGAAACCCGTTTTGTTTGCCCTGCAAATAGAGCAGTCGCAAACGATACGACAAACCACTTTGCTGCGTCGTTTACTCGGTTTCGCGTGATTCAGGATCTTGAAACGCGTTGAAAGCTTCTCGTTTGATCAAGCGTACTTGTATAGATGGAACTGATAACGATTTGAGGCATCTCGGAGCGGAGAAACTGGGGGCGCAAATTAGCGAAACAATGGGTGGTCTAGGCAAAACC
The DNA here is from genome assembly GCA_031125475.1 of Saccharomycopsis lassenensis. Classification (NCBI taxonomy): domain Eukaryota; kingdom Fungi; phylum Ascomycota; class Saccharomycetes; order Ascoideales; family Saccharomycopsidaceae; genus Saccharomycopsis; species Saccharomycopsis lassenensis. The sequence goes on from JASTUK010000015.1 coordinate 174,110, forward strand.
GGATTTCTGATTCTTGATTGCTCGAAAGGTCTTTTGAACTTTACACGGCAGACAGCTAAAACTTGTGTATCGCAGATGCATACAAGTAGCGTGTGAGCTGGTGGTCCAAAACTCGTTAAGAAGCACAGCAAGGTGCGTGTACCATGTGGTGGTAATGGCTGGTGAGATTCATCTCTGAATGAGTGTACCCAAAGTGTTTGACAGCTTTAATTCAGTAACTCTGTTCTAATCAAAGTACTTCTCCTTGGCCACACCGTTTAAGGACAATATGATTGTTTTATTGCACCCTCGCAAGTTACCGACTTTGAGGTCAAATTTGAACAAATCACTGCTGTTGTATAGCACGAAATTGTGCACGCCGCGTAGCATGTGGATTTTCATACCACTCTTGTATCTCGGGTACGCAATATTTTTCTTGATCCACTTTGCCGTGCACTTTCCGTCTGTTAATAAGCTGTTTCTAGACAACGGTCTTCCCATAGTCTCGAACTCCAAGTCGTCATAGTAGATGTTCTCGTCCATTTCGTTTGGCTTGAAGGTCTCGATCTTAGCTACACGGCAGTGGGTGTCTCTAATGACTTTGAGAAACGTCACCATTTCCATCTTGAAGTGATAGCAAAGAGTTGGCACTAGATCGTCGTTGGTGTTGCTTTGAAGAAACTCCATCAGGAGCCCCTTGTTGTGCCGGCACAAGCACGTGTACTTAAGAGCATCCCTAGGCCTAAACGTGTTGTCGTTAGGGTTCATGGTCCCCACAACGAAATTCTGGCTCGCATAGTTTGTCAAGTAACAGAATACATCAACAAAGCCGCCGTGAGCAAAAAACTTGGCATTCAAGTGATTGGTGAATGGTCTTCCCTGTGGCCTGGCTGCTCCCGTGCGTTTTTGAATACGGGATGCCAAGTCGTGCGGCTTGTAGTGTCTCTTTTTCGCCAACTGAATCGATAGCTTGGGCTCTTTCTTGTCGTCGTTGAGGAGAAAACTAATTTTGAGTGCGTCTGTCATTGCTTAAACTGTGTCTAGTGGTGTCACTGAATAGTACTATTGTCAGTACAATTATTTACTACTATTCTGTCTCGTCACTTTATTTCCACTTGCTGTTGTGTTTGGTTTCCCAGCAGTACAACTTTTTTACATTAAATTCTCTTTTATATAACAGTCTCATTTAGGTGCATGCATGCTGCCGGCGGTTTAGCCTTTTTCGCTTTCTTGTCATTCATAAACATATGCTCTTGTTAACCTTAATCCGAAAGACAAGGCCACTTGAAAGTGCCTTTCGCCAAAGGGGTAGCAACCAGCTGTGGGGGACGCAGCAGCTCACGTACTATGATTCTCCCTGCAATCTGCAGCCGGGTTTTTGGTGCCAGCGGAACAGAGCACATGTTGGAGCCTATCACGGGACTCAAAACTTGAAACACACGTCACAACGTCGATTTTTGCTTGTTGCACAGTCAGGCTTCCGTGGCCAGACTCAGTGTCGATCTGGATCTTTTGGGCCCGTGATTCTTCGGGCAGCATTCTTCACTGGCGTTAGCGTCAGTAATTTTGGGCAGCACTTTTGTTCCTAATTAAGCCGCTAAGTGCATTTTCAGCGGCCAGCTGCAAGATCCGCATTTCTTTTTCTTTGAACAATTCCTTGTCTGTTTACAGCGTCAGATTTCCTTCCCAGTCCCGGCTCCTTATTTGGCACCAAACGTGCTATTTTGGTGCTACCCCAAACTCGCTCATTGGCATGGTGCAAAAAGGTTTGTTCCCGTATCTGATTTCTGCATTTTTCATTGCTTTTTCGCTGCTTTTTCTCCCGTCTTCAATATTGCAGACTTGGTAGGATCAACCCAGCCTGCCAATTCTATGCATTCATAAAACTACTTTTGTTTATCGGCCATTTTTTCTGGCTTAATGATCTATTGCTTTAAAAAAAATCATTGTCCCTCTGTTCGACTCTACAGGAGGTCAGTATTTATTTTAGCACTCTTGTCTCTTGCGTTCTCTGACATTTTCTGCAATTAAAATTTATTGTACTTCTGGGTCATTGAAAACATCAGATGCCTCTTACAGGTCTCTTATAGTACACAGAATTTGTGGGAAATTTTTACATAGAGCAGATCTTGGGGATTTTGCATCAAATAGTCTATTTATTCATATGCGTTTGTTGTCTTTGCCACACGATATTGAGCTCTCGCCAAAGAGCATAAAAGTGTTCTCCAAAGCACAAAACGATACAGTCACGTTGGGTTTCCTGCTCTCACACAAACTGGACCCAACTTCTGATAACGGGCTGGGCCGTGTGTGGCCCGCTTCTTGATTTGTCAAGCATCACGTGAAAAATTTTCTTTCAAAATTGCACCAGCTGCGATACCGGTAAAGATGCAATGCTATATTGCAAACAGACTCGGTCAATTTGTCAACAAGATTACAGGCTCCTCCACGGGGGACACAGTGGTCAGCAGGTTAGATCAATCATTGCCAGGATCCGGCTCTGGGTTTCTGGACGGCAATCAGTCCAGCCCTCGGACTTACATCCACCCTGTGTATGAGCCGACGTGCGGCTGTAGCCGTTACTCCACGTTTACGCGACACATTATCTACAATTTGCACCCTCCGGTTACTACGTCATTGTGATCATTCATCTAGCAATTGCTTTTCTTTTTTTGTATTTCTAAGCAAACTTGGGTCCTCCCTAGGTCTGGGGCACTGCTTGTTTCCGCTTATCCCGCGATGCAACACAGTTGCATAACAACCCAGTAGCTGAGACTCGCTCGTCTCCCGGAACAAAAACGAGTTAGCGGATACCCGGGACGTTTTGTTTAACGCTGATCTAAATCTTTTTGTGGGGGAGGGGTAACTACGAACCGTGCGCCATCGCTCGTAACGGGCGGCTACTTGCGATACAAATGGGAGAAATGGAACTGCCTCTGTGGCCATTGATAGCGCTGGACGGACAAGGCAGCAATAACAAAGAGCATGGGCCTCTTTAGATGTGCAAATCAACATGTTTGCCAGCACCTTTTCTGTTTTTTGTTCAGGTTGGTTGAAATTGCACAACGGTTTACGTGGAATCGGAACTGTAAATAAAGTTTGCCTAAGCTCCGAGCGCAGCCGTTACCCGCTGGTGGAAAGGTGTTCTAGTTGCCCCACCTTGACCACGACATGCATGCCGATTGGATCTGTTTAGTAATTCACGTTGAGCCAAAAAAAGTTGAGCAGAAGTCGGCGCTTGCGGGTGTAAATAAAGCAGTGTTTGCGCAAAGTGCTCGTGGCTGCCCTGGTCGTGGCAATGGAGCCTCAGCGTGTCTTCAGGCGCTGGTTGGTGACCTTTTGTCCGATATGTCAACAGATCAACCGACTGAGAGCAGGGTCTATTTAAGTGCATTATTAGGCAAATCAGACGAGTGAGCAACATAAAGTTTTTGTTGAAATTTCGGAGTCCTACGATTCCAACAAAAATATGGGTCAAAGGATTTATCGCCGAAGCAATTTTGAAAAGTATATAAAGGCGTTGAAATTCCCCCAATTGCAAAATCTCGTTTTCACATTCTCAAACACTTTTTTTATTTATATTACTAATCCACAAAATGTCTGACTATTTCACTGAAATCACCTTTCCTACAGGTCTTAAAATCCAACAACCAACTGGTTTGTTCATCAACAACGAGTTCGTTGCTGCCAAGAGTGGCAAGAAGTTCAAGGTTGTGAACCCATCGACTGAGGAAATCATTACTGAAGTTGAGGAAGCCGGCGCTGAGGACGTTAACATTGCCGTTGAGGCTGCCTCCAAGGCATTCAAAGAATGGTCCCAAGTTGACCCAATTGTCAGAGTCGACCTTATGATCAAATTAGCCACCCTTTTTGATGAAAACAGAGAGACTTTGGCCCAATTGGAGTCCTTAGACAATGGTAAGTCCTTGTTCTGTGCCAGATACGACGTCAACGTGGTGGTCAACTACTTGAAGTCGACTGCCGGATGGGCTGACAAAATCGATGGCCGTAGCATCGACACTGGTAAAACCCATTTCACCTACACCAGAAGAGAGCCATTGGGTGTTGTGGGCCAAATTATCCCATGGAACTTCCCATTGTTGATGTGGGCTTGGAAAATCGGACCAGCCATTGCTACTGGTAACACCTGTGTCTTGAAGCCAGCTTCCCCAACACCTTTGTCGGCACTTTTTGCTGCCACTTTGGTTAAGAAGGCCGGTATTCCAGCTGGTGTTGTGAACATCATTCCAGGTTCCGGCAGAAAGTGTGGTAATGCCATCATTGAGCACCCAAAGGTCAAAAAGATTGCCTTCACTGGTTCCACCGATGTCGGTATCGGTATTGCCGTCAACAGTGCCAAGCACGGATTGAAGAAGGTCACTTTGGAATTGGGTGGTAAATCTCCAAACATCGTGTTTGACGACTGTGACGTCAAGAAAACTGTGCAAAACTTGATCACCGGTATTTTTTTCAATTCCGGTGAAGTCTGCTGTGCCGGTTCCAGAATCTACATTCAAAGCGGCATCTACGACACCATCATGAAAGTGTTTAAGGAAGAAGTTGAAAAACTCAAAGTTGGTGACCCATTTGCTGAAGGTACGTTCCAAGGTGCTCAAACCACCCAAGACCAGTTGGAAACCGTGTTGAAATACATCAACATTGGTAAGGAAGAGGGTGCCACTGTTTTCAGTGGTGGTAACAGAATCGGAACCAAGGGATTCTTTGTGCAGCCAACAATTTTCACTGATGTCAAAGAAGACATGAAAATTGTTAAGGAAGAGATCTTTGGCCCAGTTGTCACTGTGTCCAAGTTCGACACCGTCGAGCAAGTTGTCGAGATGGCCAACAACTCCAACTTTGGTTTGGGTTCCGGTATCCACACCAGAGACGTCAACAAAGCTTTGGCTGTTTCTAAGTTGATCGAGAGTGGTAGTGTCTGGGTCAACACCTACAACGACTTCCACCACTGTGTTCCATTTGGTGGATACAAGGAATCCGGTATTGGCCGTGAAATGGGTGAAGAAGCTTTGTTGAACTACACACAAACCAAGGCTGTGCGCATCAAGCTTGACTTGAGCGAGGTTGAGAAGAAGTTGTAGACGATTTTGCGATGGTTTGGAAAACAGTACGAATATATATATATATATATCGTATAAATTTTGATAACTAAATTTTTATAACTAAATTTTTATGACTTTATAACTAAATATTTATAACTTGCACGTTTGTGAACTCAGGTGCACTGAAGGGTGCCTACACAATGAGACTGCGACAATTGCAGTTTCTTTGTGTATTGACGGGTCTGATCTGACCCCAGCCATTCAATCGGTAGCTAAATTCGCCCGCACAGAAGTTGGTGGAGGCAAACTGAGGAGCTTTTTTGAGCCAGCAATTTTCAAGACCTCAGCTCAATTCACTCACAAATCTTCGCGGTAGCTCTCGTAGATTGACACAATCTCCGCAGAGCCCTGGGACCTCTCGAAATGGAAAATCAAGCCCCCGAGGAGCAACGTCTCCAAGTTGGGTAAGCTCTTTCCAAAAGAGTGCAAGTAAGTGCGCGACAGGTGGATGAGTAGCAACATCATGCCACGCACTTTTTCTGCGCAGTATTTGTAAAATTGCTTGTCGTCGCTGAAATCTGCGTGGTACAAATGCTCCAAGTACTTGAAATACTGCTCGTTGAAAGGGTATTTCCAGACATCCAAGTGGGAGCACCTATCGTTGTGGTTGTTCGTCTCCACGGGAAACCGGCGGGCACCAGCTTGCTGCACTAGGAAAAAGTAGAAATCGTAGTACTTTTGGGCAAACTTTGGCCGGAGAAAGAAATGGACGTTTTTGGGGATGAAGCTTTTGTCTGGCTTGATGCAATTGAACCTCTGCGAAAACTCGTGGAAGCTTTTGCGGCTTTTGTGACATTTTGCACAGCCGCACGTGTTGAGAAAGCTTAAACCTTTCATTTGGGAGTCGAAATCCACGTCAAGGAACAAGATCCAGTTTTTGTAGAAATCCACAATATCCAACTCTTTGAGCTGTTTCAACTTTAGCACCAGCGCAAAAAGTGTCTCGGCTTTGCTTTTCAAGAACTCAACCAAATTTCTGTCCAAAACTGAGACATAAAACTCGTTGGAGATTCGCGACAAGTCGTACACAAAGTAGTCATTGTTTAGATCCAAGAAAAGGTACTTCAAGCTTCTCATCAAATGCAAGTAGTTCACAACCAACGTTTCGTGCTGGTTGTACGCATTGGACATCTGTATTGCCTCAGAGCGGCTTATCAATGACAACTTCTCAATGTTGACAAAATTGTTGAAACTTGGCGAATTAATATCGCTGGAAAAGTAGTGTGCCTCTGTATCTGTTACGATCTTGCACCTTGTAGCAAAGTCAGAGTTCCACGACTCAAAAAACTCTAGCAAACAGGTCCCGCACAGGGCTGTGAAACACAGCAACTTCACCTCCAACTGCTTCAACCTGCGCAAGTCAAACACTGCTTTGAAGTCTTCGAAGTTCAACTTCGTGTAGTCTCTGCCGAACTCGTCCAACGTTATGAAACAGTGCCTATTTGTGAGCGAGAGTCTTTGCAACTGCAACTTGCAGTTTGTTCGCGGCATTTTTTGCAAAAACTCGTTGGTGAGAAAGAAGTGTGTGAAATACAAGCTGTCCAAGCCCTCCAATACAGATATGCCTTGCTCTTTGGGTATTTTCAATGGCTCAAAATACCTCTTTCTGTCCAAAACGTACAAGTGTTTTGTATTGTGGGGTAAAATGTTCACGTCCTCGAAATCGTTGATGTAGAACGTGAAGCTGGTGTTGTTTTGTTTGCTTTCAAAGCTCTTCTGGAACGCAAGATTCCACGAGTGGGAGTCTAGTGGAGTAGAATCTAGCTGCTCGTACAAGTTGACCTTATTCAATCTTCTTGCGTGCTCGTGCAATACGTCAAAATACGACATGGCACTTGACGGATCGGCCGCCTGCTGATTGCCGTTTTTCAATGTTTTGGCCAAAGACTCGGGCAACTGGAACGAAATGGGCGAATCGCAGAATTCGACGCTTTTGTCAATGAAGTTGATGTCACCGTTCGCGACCACAGTGTACAACTTGTACACAATGTCGTTGATGTGCGCCGTGTCAAAGACAAAGTACACAAGCTCCTGGATGAGACCCACGGTGGTGTCCATTGGGTTTTCCCATTTGAGCAAAAAACTGGCCAAATCCTGCTTTTTCAAGTATGTGTAGTCGTCGTGCAAGTACATTCTTGTTTTCGTCTGCCATGTGATGACCCACGGCTCGACTATCATGATTTTCCTGTATAGAACGCGGTTGGCAAGCCGGTTAAGTGTCAGACACGTTCTGCTCACGCTGACCAAGTCGTTTTGGGACTGGATTTTGCAGCAAATGAGAGACAAAACTTCGGGCGGCAACTGCGTAAGCTCGCGGGTTCTTGTTCTGGCTCCGGCTCCGGGCACTGCACTAGGCGCTGTGTTGTCGTCGCACTCGTAGAAGCTGCGGTTTGGAAACGCAGCGTTTCTTGGAGTTGTGCCGCCACTGGGCAGCAGAGACGAGAATTCTAGCCCAAAAAGCTCTTTGAACAACAGCTCGTGTGAGTCCACGTTGGTGAAATGCCGCCGGAAGTTCTCCTCGCTGTTGAGATTGGATCTGAACGACTCGATGCTGCCGGAAGAGCAAACACTGATGTGCGATCTCTGGTACATTCTGCCAGGTCTGTTGGTGTTTGTTGCTTTATGCTTCTTGGCTGTTTTTGACTTGCGTTTTTGTTTTTGTTTTGTTTTCTTTTGTTTTGTTTTATTTTCTTTTGTTTTCTTTTATTTTGTTTTCTTTTATTTTGTTTTCTGTTGGTTTTGGTTTGCTGTTATACTTTGCCAAGTCAGTTGCAGATTGTGGTTTGGGGTCTATATCGGAAAGTTCCAGCTTCTGCGGTTTGAAAATTCAGTGCGTCGTAGTGTTGCAAACTGTGGATTGTGTTGTTGTGTGAAACCGTTATTGTTTAAACCCCACAGTAATGACGTTTCCGTGCCTGAATTCCCGCGCAATGTGACAGGCCCTCACTGGGAAAAACAAAAAGAAATGCAATTGCGGAAAAACATGCAGTGAAAACTTGGAGGAAAAACGTAGGAAAAAACTTGTAAACGTGTAGACGTGTAGTGGGAACAAAAAGTGCAGTTGGGAAAAGGTATCGGAAAGTGCTGGCCGTACCTGCTAGTCCCACCTGCTGGCCCCGCCTCAGTCTACACACACCTACCCAGTTGTTCATTCCTATATAACATCACCTCTATTCAATTACCATATGCCCAAATTACTCAAAAATACCTAAAAAGAAAAAAAAAATGATCTCAGTCCCACCACCACAAAGCCCCTCCCCTGCAACTCAGCCAGCAGCTCTCCCTGCAAACTTAGCGCCCAAAATAGTCGTAGTCGTTGTTCTCTTCGTACTGCGCCAAAACGTCCTTCTCCTTCACCTCCAGGTACCAGCCTTCAATGTCAGTGCCGTGCTCGCCCAAGGGTCTGTCCAAGTGCACCCCGTCGTCGTAGTAGCCCCCATTCGCGTTCCGGATCCGGAGCCACGGGTGGTTCGTCAACAGGCCCGCGTCCTGTCTGTACTTTGGGTGGAGCTCCAACATCCGCATCAAGAAATCGTTGATCTGCTTTGCCTCCCTGCGTGGCACGCAGAAACGCTCAACTAGTACCCGATATAAGCTTTTAAACCGCACACTCTGGTACTTGTTCAAGCGCAGCACTGTGTTGTTGAAGTACTTTTTGCCGAGCTTGGACCCGAGATACACCTCATACGGGAAGATAAACGGGCCGCACTTGTTATTGCGCACCTCAAAGAAGTCGCTTTGCTTGAAGTTCTTGATCTTGTGCAACTTGAATCCTTTGGGCACGCTCTCTGGGATGTCGGCAATGTCTCTGTCGATAAAGTCGTCGTTGTCGTCGAAAAACCACCTGTCGTAGAACTCAAAACAGGCCTTCTTTTGCCTATAGTGCTTCTCGTCCAGGAGCATGCTCACCATCTGGAACAAGTGCTCGCTGTTGCGATCAAACTGCAGTCTGCGATTTTCCGGCTTGAATGCAAATGTGCCCGTAATGAGCTCAAATATAACACACCCGGCAGACCAGATATCCGCAGAACAGCCCCACGGCGCCTCAAGAATAACCTCGGGCAGTCTGTACTCTCTGGTTTGGATCTCCGTTGTGAAGTGGTGGTTCACGTAACACGCATTGCCCAAATCTGCAATCTTCACAACAATGTTCTCGTCCAACTCCTCCAACTCGTCCTCAAAGTCGCTGAGCAGCAACTTGCTCATCTCCAGCGCCACCACTCTTTCCCCGGCAAACTGGAAATTGTCAAACAACAGCGACGCTGACCCGGTTTCGCTGCTTCTGCTCGAAACGTTGGTCAAACTGCCCGATTCTCCGTAGCAAAACGAGTAGATACTCGACCGGCGCAAAATCGGCAGCGGCAAGGGCTTCGACGACACGATCGGGCTGCATGCGCTGTTTTTGCGCTCGTACCCCGTGTTGATCGTGAGTTTTTTCACGTTGGTGGTCCCAGAAAAACTCTTTCTGGCACCAAAGCCGGCGACGTTGTTGCCGCTGCTGCCGCTGACGCCGTAGCCACTGCCACTGCCACTGCCACTGCTGCTCACCGTTCCTCCTCCTCCGTTGCTGCTGGCACACGTGCTCGACCGCCGCAGCTGCTCGTACTTTCTCACCAAGTCCACAACCTTGTTGACGTTGCGGATCTCCACCAAAATGTTCTCCGGCTTCAAATCCGTGTGGATGAGCCCACATTCGCGGTGCAAGTAGTCAAGCGCTAGCAAGATCTGCTTAGAGATCCTTTTAACGAGCAGCAACGGCAAGCCGCCGTAGTAGTCCTTGAAGATCTTGTCCAAGGCGTGGATGCTGCCGCTAGCGGTTCCAAACAGAAAACTGTCCAGCACAGACTCAAACGACACATTTGTCGAGTTTGTGTCGTCATCGTTGAAGCTGCCATTGACACTTTCACTGTCAACATCGCCATCACCATCACCGTCGTCGTGGTCCATGTGGTGTGCCTCAGCACGCTGGCTCAACTCCTGGTACTTGCCGTGCAAGTCTCTGAATTTGTTGATGAGACTCAAAACTGACTCGCCCAAGAGCTCAAACACCATGCAAATGTGGCTGCCGTGGGGCCCGTTCAACAAAAAGTAGTCCAAAAGCTTCATAACGTGTCTCTTGCCCGGGTGGGAGTCGGAGCCCTTGTCCACAAGCTTCAAGAGCTTGATCTCGTCAATGGCCGCATACTTGAACTTGTCAGCACTCTTGATGATCTTCACGGCAACGTAGGTCTCGGTCAACGAGTTGTACGCGAGCCAGACCGTCGAAAAATAGCCCCACCCGAGTTTTCTCATGATTTTGTACTGTTTTGAGTCTCCGATAATGTCACCAATCTTGCACGGGTGGTAGCCGCCCACTTCGTACTCATTGATCTCCTCTTCCTTGTCTAAATCCACATCCTCTTCGTCCTGGGCAAGATCTTCAAACTCCGGCTCGGCGTTGAGCTCAAGCTTCGAGTCCTTGTACCTATTGTTGTCCAAAATGGCGTCAGCAACGTTCAATATAGTGCTCATTTGTGTAGGTAGCTCAAGGTTGATCCATAAATTGGTGGTTTCAAAGTTGCTGTGCGAGTGCAGCAGAAATCAAAGATTACTGGCGAATATGAAAATGTTGGTTTGAGGTGTGCGACCTGTACTTTGTATGTTGCCGCGTCTGTCTGTCTGTATATACTGAATGGTTGGAAATATCCAGTGTGTTTCCGTTGGCCAATTTCTAGAGGTTATTGAGCTTTACTTTTATTTTATTTGATTTTTTTTTATTTTACTTTATTTTATTTTTTTTTTCCTATTTGTAGCCCTTTATCTTTTTGATAAAAAACTCGTCTTTTGAATACTCGGGAAAACTAAAAAACTTTATCGGCCGCCGTTCTCGACGCTGATTGGCCAGCGGAATCTTCAACATTGCGCAGGATAAGCGATGTGGTTACGTGCCCTGGCTGCTCCACGGCGGTCAACTACATGTCAAAAAACTGTACCAATGGCGGGACAATGAAGAAAGGGACAGTGCAGTGGGAAGGCTACAACTGGGCCACAAGATCCCAGGTGGCGTGTACGTGCAAGGCCAGCGGGTGGTGGCACACTGGTGTGGAGTTGCAGGCTCTCTTGTGCCAGTGTGTGCCCGCGCAATGTGCAATGTGCCGAGATTTTGTGCCGTGCAAAATATGCGAGTGTGGGCATTTCTGCCAAAAGAAGAAAAGTTTGTAGTGCGGCCGGTTCCAGCTCAGCGTCAGCTGGTGGTGTCAGCTCTTGTTCTTCCCACTGTACGTGCCAGAGCCCGGTCCTCCCCCAGGTGTGCACAGTGTATACAATGATAAGAGCCAAAGCTGTCACCAAAATGTCTGTGCTGTACACGCAAACGCAAACGCAAACGCAAACGCAAACGCAAACGGGCACCACCACGGGCCACGAGCTCCAGCAGGTCTGTGCCCATGTTTTTGGGTTGCTCGTCGCACTGAGCTTTGCTGCCAAAACCTCGAACAGCTGCTTTAACAGCTGTTTTGACAGCTGCTTTAACAGCTACTTTAACAGCTACTTTAACAGCTACTTTAACAGCTACTTTAACAGCTACTTTAACAGCTACCTTAACAGCTACTTTAATAGCTACATGTCCAGAAACGGGACCGAGTTGTGTGCGACCGCAAACCCGCTACGCTGCCAGCACTGGCAGCATGGACCTCTAATTGTCATTATTCATATATTTTTGCAGTCCGTTCAGATCACTCAGATCAGCACAGAAACAGAAATATGAACCGCGTCATTTTATTCCTAACGCGCTTCATCTTTTTTTTTTTTGTTTTTTTTTTTTTTTGTTCGTCGCACCCGTGCACCGTAGAATGTTCAAATTCTGCCACTGGGTGACAAGACTCCATCCATGGAAGAAGAAACGCAGCCAACTCAGCCGACACAGGCGAATGCCGTGTTGGCCGACGAGAACGACAAGCCGCAGCTTTTAGACGACGATCTACTTGTGCGGCTTGTTTGTACAAAGGGCGGGTTGCCCGTTTTTGACTTGCTCAAGAGCGAAAACAAGAAGCTGTGGGTCTTTGGAAGAGACCTGCGTGTTGACAAGCCATTTGGCGTAAAGACGCCACGGTTGAGCAGCAGGCACTTCCGGATCTGGATCTCCGACGACAAAAACGTTTTGATCCAGGACTTGTCGACGAACGGCACTTACCTCAACAACAAGAGATTGGTGAAAAACGAGAACTGCTTGTTGAGTCACGGCGACGTGATCGTGGTGGGCAAGGGCGTTGAAGCTGACACTTTGAAGTTCATTGCCGTTGTGCCGCTGCTTGTGCACGAGAAGCCGGCAAACTCGGGTGCCTATAACGGCAATTTGAACGGTATAAACGTCAGTATCCCCACTATTCACAAGAACTACATAATCCGCAACGAGATTGTGGGGCAGGGTACATTTGCAACGGTGAAGAAAGCTGTAGAACGCAGCACGGGTGTCACATACGCCGTGAAAATCATTCTGAAGAGAAAGTTGGGTAATTCTAACAAAATTGGTGTTTTGCGCGAGATCAACATTTTGAAAAAACTTTCTCACCCCAACATTATACAGTTGAAAGACTTTTACGAGGATGACGACTACTACTACTTGATCATGGAGTTCATTCTGGGCGGTGATTTAATGGATTTTGCCGTCGTACACGGTCAAATTTCCGAAGAGAAATGTCGAGAGATCACTCGCCAGATTCTTGAGGCCGTCGCATACATCCACGAAATGGGCATATCGCACCGTGACTTAAAACCGGAAAACGTGTTGATAGCAAACGAGTCTCCCATAGTGATCAAACTTAGCGACTTTGGATTGGCGAAAATGAACACGCCGAACGACCAGGAGCATTTTGACGACTTTGGCGGCTCATTAAAATCATTTTGTGGTACATTGGCCTACATTGCTCCAGAAATTGTCATGGGGAAGGCATTTTCAGAAAACAGACGCATGCGGCAGCTGTACTCGTCCTTGGTGGATATGTGGTCACTTGGCTGTTTGTGCTATGTGATCTTAACGGGACATTTCCCGTTCAGTGGAGAAACGAGGAATGGCCTTTTCAAACGAATCAAAAAAGGCTCATATTTCGAAGAACCGCTAAAATCAGCGAAAATCAGCAGCACTGCCGTTCATTTTATAGATTCGTTGCTTCAGGTGGACCCTTCCAAGCGACTCAATGCTGTTGAGGCACTTGAACACCCGTGGATTATCAACTCGCCGGAGGTTTCAGTGCCTAGCAAACGATTGGCGGTTATTGCAGAAAATCTGGTGCAAAACGAAAACGAACTTGGTGACGTGACTGCTGCCGCTGGTGCAGATGTTGCTGATGCTAATGCTGCTGCTTCTGCCGCCGCCGCCGCCGCCGCTGCGTCAGTCGCTGCCGTCGAAGCTGCAGAGAACACTCCTGTGGGAACATTGCTCACACTCAAGCCGTTACCGGGCACCAAGTGGACCAAAACAGTGTACGTTCCACAATCCAACAAACCATTCATTATTGGGCGGTCTTCGAAGTGCAGTCTAGTAATGGACGACCCCAGAGTTCTGAACTTCCACTGTGTCTTCATGAAGAAGCGGCACCCTACTCTCAGCAGCAGTTTCTTAGAAAGTCCTGCTCAAGGTTTGGAAGATTTGTGGCTCATAGACAACAGCACCAACGGATGTTACATAAACGATAGAAAAATTGGAAAAGGAAAAAAGGTATTAATTAGAAATGGGGACAAAGTGATGGTGATACAGAAAAATTCGGATAAAGCTAGTAATTTGGGCTTTGAAATCATAATCAACGATACCACTGGGTTGTTTGTGCACAAAAAAGATCAAGTGCCAAAGTTGAACAGTGTGGTGGATGGGCTGGATCAATTCAAATTTGGCGTTTTGCCCCACATTGGCACAGTAAGCGAAGACGAACAGCCGAGAAAGAGGGCAAAGTTGATATAATGCATAGAAACTTTTATTTACATTTTGGTTACATTTGGTTTAGGCATGGTAAATTAAACTAACTATTTCTCTAAGAAAAACTAACAAAAAAATGGGTAAAGGCACTTATTTGTACCCTTTCTTCATATTCAAATCTCTGATTTGGTCCTCCAATTGCTTGATCTGTAGTTGAACACTCTCTAAATCCAAGTTGAGTCTTTGTCTTTCGTTGATAATGTTCTGTTCCCATTGTCTGAAACGCAGCTCTTCGGCCTTGACCTGGTCTGTAAAGTATTTTTTCAACTGTTCTTCCTCTTCTTTGAATTTAGGATTGTTGTTGAATCTCTTGGCAATCTTTGAACGGCCTTCGTCCTTGGATCCGTTTCCTTCCAACTTCAACGATCTGTACGTTTCGTAGTGCAATTCCTCTGTCGATAAGATCAAGTCGAGCATATTGGTTCTCAAAAGCAACAGTCTGAGTTTCAAGAAGTCGCTGTGGTCTTCGTTTTCAACCTCAGCCACACCCCATGGGTATGCTCTTCCTAAAACCAATTCTCCCTTGGAGTTTTCCACTTTCTTTTCAGATCCAATAATAGCAAAAGGAATGGACTCAATGAGGGTTTTTGAGTGTTCACTCAGAGCCACATCGTCAGCTTCAATTGGTGGAGAGTAAATTTTGATCTCTTGTGCCTCAATAACAGCACGTATTCTCTGTTTGAACTCATTGATCTCTTTTGGTGCCAAAGTATCAGCTTTTGAGATAATTGGAATCAAGTTTACGCGGCTGCTCAACTTCTTCATCACTTCAATGTCCAATGGCTTCAAAGAGTGCCCCGTAGGTCTGATGAAGTACAAACAAGCATGAACTCTCAAGTCCTTCACTTCGGAACGCAATGGTTGTTGTTCTTGTTTCATAAACAGATCATGTTGGTCGTCAATGAAATCAATCAATGGCTGGAACGCTTTTTTATTGTTCACATTGTCTCCGAACCCCGGTGTGTCGATAATGTTAAGTCTGATTTTAAAGTCGCGCTCTTCCAACTCCGCACGGACAATGTCAATCTCCACAGTAGACTTTATGCCTTTGGCGTGTCTAGCCTTGTTATCCACGTGATCCTTGAGGTTGGTTTGGAAAAGGGTATTGATGAACGTTGTTTTACCAAGTCCAGACTCCCCAGCAACCATCAAGGTGAACGTGGCTCCTGTCTTGGAGACAATCTTGTATCTAAAAAGTTAGTATTTGAGCTGACACTTGGCAGTGGTAATAGGAATAAACGAATTGCAGCCGTGGGTGTCAATTGATTCGCACTCATCGGATCCACACAAGTCGCTGTGTCTGACTTTGTCTGCCCTTGTATGTTGTTGCTCTACTTTCAACCGCTGTTTGGTGGAGTCTTGTTCTTCTTCATCAATTCCTCTCTGTTTTGTGACCTGTCTCTTATTGACACATTATTCTGTATTTTGCTCCAACTGCGCGCAAAAACACCCATGCAAACTCCTTATTCCTCATACACTTTTTGGTACTTACCTTTGGTTAGGAAGATTGGAAATTCCAACAAAATCACTCATATCTGCTGTTTCTGTTTACTGTAAACGTTTTTCCAGATTCTGAAAAATGTCCTTTTTTTTAACAACGCATAAATCTGATCCTGTCCTCGCCGGGTAACTCCTACTTTTTGAATATGACCTAGATATCTGGTATAATGGGGTCTCAAGGATCTACAGTGACTTTAATCAAAGTTTCCAGACTATCTGAGTAAAGCGAATTCTAGTCTCACCTTTGATACGTTTCTCGTTCTTGCAATTTGTAGCTGTTTATACGGTATTCCAGCTGGCGAGACTCGTTTTTTTCGGATTCGCGCGCAAGATCCGCGTACAAATTGAGTTGGTCCAGTGGTGAAAAACGGTGGCTAGGAAAGTATTCGAAAAAGTATTCGAGAAAGAAAAAAAAAGATGGTCGATAAATTGCTCGAAAATCGCTGACGATCGTTATCACCAGATAGAGATTTTTGATAGTATGAAAAGGTAAAGTGATCACCAAAGTCAGAAAAATAGTGCATGGGGTGCAGTCAACAGCCAGTACCCGGCACCCGGCTTACGAAACTTGCAGCTGGTTCTCCAAGCACGAAAGGGGCCACTTGCCAGTGCCTTGTAGCTTTGGTCTTACTTGCAATCAAACCTTGTTTATTCTCTAATTCACATGCTAGTTTCCGCAATCACAACTGGATACGGGAGTTTCTCTTGATGACCTGTATTTGGCACCCGCAGAACAACAAAAACATTGCGTACAAAATAGCAGCTCCCCAAAGTGTGTGAGACACGGCCACACCGTCAGAAGGAGAATTGATGGACCCCATCATGGACTCGTGGCCCACGTTGAACAACAAACCCAAAACGCCCAAGATCACAACGCCAAAGGCGCTTATAACTGTGCAAAAGTATGCTTTTGCTGGCTGTGTGTGTTAGTGATAGTTCTAAAGTGGCCTGAATAATAATACAGTTGCCGTGAGCACTGTTTGAGCTCATAAACGCGGCAGAAACTGTGTGCTGACTAACGCAACACACAACAGCGCGCTCTACAGCCCGCTGCGTATCGCCGTTTCATTCTTCGATACACTCCACAATGCTTGCTACTTACTGTTGTCACTGGCTTCATTATAGGAAGGTATATTCTATGTGCTGCTAACTTTTTTTTTGCGGAAAGTCTGTTGGCCGGCTGGATTCAGTTTCAGGGGTTACCCGGTGCTATGTGCCGGCACCAGCTTACTGTGGCTCCCACGGACTCACTGGGTTCCCTACAAACCTATGGCAACGACAAGCAGCTCGCAGTCGCTGGCCGCCTGCTGCTGCGGTGCTTCCGCCAGATGCAGAATTTGCTCTGAGTTTTTAGATTTTCTGTTGTTGTCTTACGTGGATCTCGGCCAGCTGTGCTCCACTCTATCCTTACTGCTTTTCCTTACATTTAGCACGCAACACCCATATATCTGAGTCTACTTAAACTTGACTATACTTTTCGCCGTTGTCTTGGGCCTCTCCAGTTGGCTCCAGTGTGGCCAAAGCCCTGCTCAAGCCCCTGGACGCGAACTCTCTGCCGTAGGCCAAGATCAAACTCATTGTAGGGTCAGTTTCGAGTCCTTCACTGAGAGCTTCATAGAGTCTTGCATTTCGCTCATCCAGTGACTCGCCAGTTGTTTCATCCATCAACTCCACAAAACTGCTCATTCTCCGTCCGAGTCTCTGCAATAGCTCGTAGTTGCTGTTCAGCAACTCCCCATGCAAACTGCGCTGGATTGTTCTGGTGGTAGGCTCTCTTGTGGTCGAGGGTCTTGCCAAGGAACGGCTGGTAACAAGATCCTGCTCACGGGAGCGTGTAACAGCCTGTTTGTGCCTGGTCACGGTTATGGTGACTCTCTTCCCTTGGGGCCTGCTGCTGGCATTCGGCTCTCTGTGCTCTTCAGCTGATATATCAGAGTCGTATCTCTTGGCGTAGTCATTGACAAAAATGTCCACCAAGTCAATTGGAATAGGCGCCAACGTGGTCACGTTCCAGCGTTTGGTTTGCACCGGCGTTCTGTGGCCCCAGGTTTTCCATTTGAGGTTTTGAAAAGCTTTGTTGTCGAAATCCTCAGAGGCTGAGGCGCCAGATGCTGTGGAGTGCAGTTTGTCCAGATGCTTTCGAGATTCAAGTCCAAAAGTCGAGTTGAGTACCGCCGTAGACTTGTTGAGGGCGCTGGTGACGCTGCTCAACAAAACCACTATTTTGATGAGAAAGACTTTCATTGGCGATTATGGGACCTGAGTGCCCGTTTATGTACTAGTGCAAGGTTCGGTCCTGGTAAGGAAACTGCAGAGTCGAATGACCCTTGCCTCTAGGTAAGGAAAGGGCAGCTCTCACACATTCTACGTAGTATTGAAAAATAAAATCTATAACGTTTTTTTTGTATTGAAGAAACTATGTCGCATTAGTCCAGCTAATGCGTTCTTGGTGTGGCTGCGTGCTTGACTCTCTCGTGCCAGTCTGGAGGCTTCACAAGACCCTGAAGATCGTAATATAATGGTGCACAGCTGAAAAGAGAAAAGGTGAAGTCCTCGTTGAAGTTGCAAGAGCACTTGTTAGTCTCCCAAACAGACTTGTCTAATGGACACGAAGAAAATGGGTTGTGGTAGTACCCAAAGTCTCTGAACATGTGCACCTGTGTTTTGTCTAAAAGCAAACTCACAGCAATAGAGTGTACAGGAGCATCACCCCATCTCTCGTAAAAGAAGCCTTTTTTAGAGTCCAAGTACTGGAAGTACTTCTCGTAGGCCTCGCTTCTGAAAAAATCCATATCTGCTATCTCGAAGTTGGACCAGAAGTGGCACAAGTTGTACTCGGACATGTTTTCATCGGTGATGAATCCGGCCAAGTTGTTTTGGGCCAATACTTGCGGGTTTTGTATCACAAACTCTTGTGTGGCGCTCCAGAGTGTTGGAATCGTTGATCTGAGCTCTTGTAAGGCCATTGTGAAACCGTACGTTTTGTTGTTGTCGATCATGTACTTGAAAGGATCGTAGTTCACATCACAGTAAATCTTGATGTTTGGCTCGACTCTCCAGTACCACTTGTACTCTTTTAAAAGCTCGTGCTTGTAGAAAAATCCAGAGTTAAAACGGCACATGTGTCTGTAAGAGTCCAACTCGGAGTAGATGATGTTTTGCTTCATCATGGCCTTTTTGTTTTGACTGTACTTTTCAACGTCCAAATTATCCGGGAACAGCCAGTGTTCACGTGGGATTTTACCAAACTTTGCTGTTCCAGACACCAAGTTTGACACGACAAATTTGAACTCTTCAGTGAATTCTTCCTCGTTCAAGAAAACCCAATCATAGTGGAACTTATTGTTGAATCTGTCCTCAACATCGCGGATGCTGTCGACCATTTTCCACAACTCTTCGTTTCTCACTAATGACATTATTGTGGCATTCTCTCTGCGGTAGTTTTCGTTGGTGTTTTGCAACGTTGGCACTTTCTGATCCTTGCTCATTGAAAAGTACTTTGCAGGGCTGTATTGCGAGTAGAGCTGTTTAACGTTTTCCATGTTGAAATCCGAGCTCGATTGGTGTTTTGCTGTCATAAGAAAGCCGGTGGAAAAGATCAAAGAAGCACACAACATCGTCATAAGCCCAATGAATCCAGTGCAGTTCTTGCGTCTAGCAAAGAAGACCCGGTCTATAAACGATTGCTTCTGTTTGTAATTCACAGTTTCCAAATCGTACATGGTGAAGTGAACTTATCAGAAACGGCGAGTGAATATTTGATTGATGTGATTTGGTAATAAGGACTGGAACAAGAATAGCAGGAACCGGGTCTTTATATATAAGCCCTACGCAATAGCTTGTTACAGAACACATAGGATCATTATGCAGGTCAGATTATGACAAAGCCTTCACAAAACTAACGAGCAAATCTCTCCAAGAAAAAATCCTTGGGTTTGTCTATCGCTGAAACGCCCGACGCATTTCTATGGCTTTTTTGCTTTAACAATGAATGTTTTACATTTTTAGTTTTTTTACGCTTGTTTTTTCTTTGTTTTTACTTTTTTTTTATTTTTTGTCTCAGTTAAAGTTCTTCCCACACTAACACTAGCTTAAGGGGAATATTGGAAGCAGGCTTTTCAAAACACCAAACAATCACATGGTAGCATTCAGGCACGCTTTGAGTCACAACGTTACCAAAATATTATTTGAGCTAAGCTGCTTGCTAACTTGGAACTGGACCGCCGATTACGGATAATGTTTGACACTATAATATTTCTGTCTAAGAAACGTTGTCGAGCACCCTTGAATACTCAGGTACTGCAACAAGCCAGCAAATGAGCTTAGAGTCAACAAGGCGCGCTGAGCTGAAGCATTTTTTGCACCGCCTTGAATTTGCTTAGACACCTTCTCAATAGGTGAATGTTGTTGGGGGGCCACAGCAGCACGAGTCTGAGGGGCTGTTCAGAACACAAAGCGGCTTGCCAGTTTGGGCGTTACGCAAAAACCATCGCTTATTGTTATCCAGACTTGTATTTTGTTTTTCCTTTTTTTGTGTTTTGGCCAACAATTCATTGTGAACTAAAAAATAATATTATTGTGTGGACGGAAAATCTTGACCTAATGTGCTTAGCCTTGCGCCAACAACTTTTGGGCTTTTCATTTGTTTACAATTATCACTTCGTGTATTCCTAGCAGCTATGTCTTCAGGGCTCAGCTAAACGCGAGTTCCAAGCCGGCAAGCCCACCGAGCTTGATGTTCAAATCACAATCATCCTTTTCCAGGTAATAAACAATAGGCCAAGGCGCGACACCGCCGCGATTTGGTCATAGAGGCTTATCGTCAAGGTACAAACAAAGAGCGGGCCCTTTATTGTTTTGTTTGGGCGTTCCTTGCATTCTCTCGGTGCCCTGAATTATCCCGCCATAAAATTCTCGGCTCTGGAATGACTTGTCCTGAGGTACACCCCAGCCTGGCAACTGTTCTGCCAAGAACTCCCTAGATAATACGGGCTATATTTCAATAATTTTGATCACCCTGATATCCAACTTTCAGGTGTGATGTTGTTGAGCAATCCCTTGCTGCCACAAACGCCTCCTCAAGGGGCTTATAAAAGTCGTCAACATGTGCTTTGAAAAGCATACCAGCTGCGCGCAAACAGTGCTGCTAACACTGGATCAAATTGCTGTTTAAATTTCATTTTCAAAACCAAATGTTCCCTTTCGCACGCTTCAGCGTGTTATTTCCACTTTGAACATTCACGCTGCCTGTCACACCAAAGTTTCAAAAATTTGTAAGTCCTCGCTCACTTCTTCTGGTTTCAATTCTGAAACCCCAGAGAACTGCTTCGACTTTGCCCGCGATGTCTTGCTGTCGTTGCTGCGGACGCTCTTTCCAAACAACAACTCACTCAAAGCACTGTTGTCGCTAAAAAAATTGGACTCATCATTTGATGGTGACGAGGAGTGCTTTGAGTTAGACGATGCCGCTGCTCTTTCAGTCTGAATACGTCTTCTCTTACCCAGGGAAGACAAGTATCCCGGCATCGACGAGTCATTCCCTGAAATGTTTGAATCGGTGTTGTACGACAGCTCCACGTTCCGCGGTCTTCTGTTTCTGCGCGCAAACATATTTGAATTGTTGTCGCTATACCCCGATGCTGCGGCATCTGTGGTCACAATGCTAGGAACCAAAGAACCATTGCCGTTTACGGAGCCAACTCCAGAACCAATACCACCTGCATGCTGGCCAGCACCAAATGAGTGACCTAAAAGTCCAGCGCCTCCTGCCATTGTTTTGTGACGACGAGTTTCGTCGCTGATCAAATCAACATCAATGCTGTAATGATTCAAATTAGCGAGGTCCTTCAAAACTTTGTCCTCTTTCAAAAGCTTGATTTTCTTGACCAACTTGTCGTACAATCTGTCTTTGAGCACTTTCACAACGTCGTCAAACTGTCCATTTATACTCTCTAATTCCTCTCTTGTTTGTTTTTCCACAAGTTGCACCTGATACTCTTCCCAGAGCCTGAGCCGGGTCAACTCATAATCTCTTCTCTCCTGTGCATTCCGCAACTGCTCCAAATAAAGCTCGTTTGTCTCGTTGTGTGTGCTGGACAAGTCTTGTTGAAGCTTACTCAAGCCAGATTTATAATACTCGTTTCTTTCTTCGAAAAACGATTCTTCCAAGTTCAACAACCGCGTAGCAATTGTTACTTTCTTCTTGTCCTTCTTTGGCATTCCCAGACCGTTAAAATACTCTTGAGAGTGCCAACGATTCGAAATTTGGCTCTCCACTATTCCCACCTTGTAGATATTCTGTCCTGACATTTTAACTTCGGCCTCTGTTTTTTGAATTCAACAGTCTTGACTTGATTGTGGGTTATTGCTGACTCTTTGGTTGTAAAGTCGTAATACCTTGTTATTCTTTTCTTCTTAAACCTCCTAAGTTTTTTGCTCGCCTGATCAAATAATCAGCTTCTTGTACTATTAAAACTTTTCTGGTTACTTATTTTATCATGTTTATCGTTGGCTCGTACTTCCGGGTAAGTCTCATCGCCTTGTATACCACCACCACGGATACAAAAATGTGCACAAAAAATGGATTAACTGTTAAATCAGCTCATGTGTAGATTCAAGAATTCTACAACTACAATTGCTCACAAAATGGCATATCATGCAATTTGAATCCTACCACAATACAAAAATGAATTGAATACCTAATAATCTATGACATGCTTGAAGTTGAATGAAAAAAGGAAACTTGATGAAAAAAAAAAATGAAAAAAAAAAAGTAAAAAAACAAAAATAAAAAAAAAGAAATGAATAGGCAAGGAAATAGTTAGGCAATGGGCAGGAAAAGAGAAGAGACAGGGTGATTCACTCATCTTTCCAACCAAGTGACTCTAACTCTTCTCTTACCTTGTCCTCTGTGCCAATTTTGAGAACTTGCGTGTTTTCCAATCTATCTCCATTGGCCTGCTTCATCTTCAAAACCTCGATCGCTCTCAACTTCTTCAAAAGAGATCTGATCTTTTTCTCTTCAAAACTCACCACTCCTCCAATAACACCTGCAGTTTCTGACAGTGACAGCACAGTAGTTTCCTTAATGCTGCTGCTGCTACTGACACTTTCAGACTCTTCAGAAGTCTCCTTAGCAGCTCTTCTTGCTTCTTTCTTTCTGCGATTTTTGCTTGCTGCCTTACTTTCAACTTGTGGCTCAACAGGTACGGCACCCGGAACAATTCTTATTCTCTGAGTTGCAATACCGCGGTTTTTGTCGGCCATTTCCTTTTCATACAACAGTCTTGGAGCACTGTTACTGACAGATGAAGTAGCACCGTTTCTGCGCGCATGCGGTGGAACGTATGCTCCTCTCTTTTTAGGTGCAGCAGTTCCATCACTATCGCTAGAACTCTTCTTGTTTTTTTGTAAATATGCAGCAACAGATTTGTCCACAGTGACATCTTTTTCTAAACTTTTGATCATTGGGAATTCAGTCACCGCCTGTGGTCGCCAATTAACCAAATTCAACTCTTTGTACTCACTAACGTACACCAATTTTCCACTTGCGTGCCAGATCTTGATACCATTATCCACCCGCAATCTTGGTGCGGTAGTTGCGGTCAAAATATATCTACCGCATGGAGACCATTCGCATACAGAAGTATTTGAAGCTTCAAAACTAGCCACTTTGGCAAATTTGTTGGTTCTGTCGTAGATGTCAACAGTACCTTGTAAATTACCAAATCCAGCTACCAAAACAAACTTTGCATGTGGTGAAAAAAGCAAGGTGTTTCTGGAACTCAACGGCAAGGAGTAAATGCAGTTGCCTCTGGCGTCAAAAAATGAAGTCTTTGAAGGCATGAACCCGTAGACGACACCAAACTCTCTGGAGCTTGGTGACCAGTTGAAATCATGGATAGGACCTTCTTTGTCCAAAGCTATTCTAGCGTTGTAAGAGCCAGCAATTCCCAACAAGTATAAAGCAGTCTCACCGTAGTAAGATTGATTACTTGAATCCACATCCGTTGACGCTAATGCCAATACCGCCGTTCCCAAAGCGTTCCACTTGAACACACATCTTTCTGCCTTGAAAAAATTTTTGGAGCACAACGACTGATTGAACCCATTCAACAGAATGTTGTAAACTTTGACCAGAGCAGGTTTGCCCGACTTTTCAGGAACGAAAACCGCAATAGCAGGGTTCTTGCCTGGACTTATCAAATAAGTCAGGATGTCATCCTGTTTCAAAATGAATGAAGGTTTGTCTAAATTGATAGCCTTACCATCGCCAAGTTCGTAAAAACGAATTTGGTTAGTAAACAACTTGGCCAAAACTTTCTCATCCAGGGTAAATTGTGGCTTCCAACTGCTCTGGATCTTGGCAATAAACTCAACAATAACGCAGTTATTCAGCAAGTTGAAGATCTTGACGTTCTTGTTCCAGTCGATATTCCCATTTGCATCCGTGAAACGAGCAGGTTTTTGCCAGATCATCAAATATGACCCTTGCGGTGAAAATTCCAAATCATGAACATCAGAGATCTCCAACTTGTTGATCAATTCACCACTTTTAGCCGAGTGAATATACACAAAGTTTGGATCACTGTAGCCGAAAAACTCTCCATTTTTTGAGTACGAAGCAATTCTTATGGTTTCTTCACTGGATTTGAAGTTGTCCAAAGCAGTGTACTTTGGAGTGCCTTCGACCAATCCAACGAACTTCGGATTTTTGTAGAAAAATTGGGTAATTGACATCACAGGTAAGTGGCGAACTGTTGTTAATGTTACAAATTTTTGATGTAGAATTTTGCTTGGATGCTGTACATTACCCGGATATGAAGAAAAATTGATCGTTTTAAATGAAATTTGTTTGAGACCATATATTGGTGCACGGGTGGATCTATCTCATTTTTAGTATAGACATTGATGGAACCGTGTAGTTCTAGTAGTAGACACCTACACTAAGGTATACATTTAAAGCCATATAGGTAGATGTCGGTAGATTGGTATCTGGCTGGGCTGCGTAGTCAATTGCCAAAGAGCCAAGTCTATGTCTTTTTTTTTTTTTTTGCTTTACTGGCCATATCTGGGCCTGCATGAAGATTTTTCTCTGCTTTGGCTGGTCACAATTGTTTGGTAACTGGGCAAATCTGGCAAACATGTTCAACAGAACATATTTACTGCATATAGATTGCTAGGTACCGTTCGAGATTCGCTATTGGGAAAGAATGACTGATCTGGCTCCATTGATTATCTATCTACATCACGGTTTGCACCTAAATGAAAGCTTACTTATACGCCAAACTACAAGGCAAAGTCGAGGCTACGAATCAGTAACTTATCAGGAGCACTCTCGATTGTGAAGGGTGCCGTAGATTCGCACATGAGCACTCAGTTCAAATTGTGGACGTTTCCACTTTGTCAAAAAATGAAAGCATACATTTATGGGTATTGAGCTTTCATCAGTTTAACAAGCTCTCAATCGAAGCACGGCCGTTTTCTAGTAGCCGCGCCATCACAAAATCAGATTCGGCTCAACTACTGTCTGTTTATCTCATTTATTTCACATATCTCTTAATGATGAACTGGTTTCACTTCCTCAACAACAAACCAGTCGTCTCCAGTGGTTTCTGATGCAGCGGATTCAACGGTGGCACTCTCTGTCTCGACCTCACTGGCCTCGTATGCAGCAATGTCAGTGGTGATGTCACCTTCGATCTCTGGAACTTTTGGTGTCACTGGCACTTTCCAAGCTTTGGTGGCAGCTTCAGCTTCTTGTTGACTGACTTGGACTGGTTTGAAACTCTTCAACTCGCTGACGTACAAGTCGGAGACCAAGTTTCTTCTGGCAGCTGCTGCGCTGAACGATCTGACAAAGGTGGTGTTTGTTCTCTTAATGGCTTGGAAAATCATCGTTATTCTGTCTGTTGAGTGTTAAACTACACCTTTTTTTTTGTTCAAGAAAATTTGTGGTTTTGTGCCCCGTTCCGTATTTTGGCACTTTTTATTGGCCAGAAATTTTCACAATTTCTGCATCAAAATATCGGACTCTTCAAATTACTATAAGCTATAGACCCAAAATGGTTTACATCGGTTTTATTTTATATTTTTTATTGATAATTCAATCTTCGATTAAATTGTTTATTGGCTCACTACAGATACTTGAATTTTTTCAAATTAATTGATCTGACCAACAAAGCTGGGTGATATTGGATTCATCTTCTTCCCTTACCGACTCTACCGTCTCTAACTCTTCCATTGTGGCCGTTACCATTTCTGCCTCCATTTTTGAAGTTTTTGTAAGGCTTTGGCTTGTTTGATTTTTTTGGTTTCTCTTCGTCGTCACTGAACTCTTCCTCTATGTTCGTTCTGCCTCTCTTGTACTTCAATCTGTTCCGCTGGCCTCTGATTGGGCCCTGTTTCACAGCATCAAGGTATGCATTAACGGCAGAATCTTCACTAGGTTTCTCAAGCTCGGTCTCTTCATTATCCTCAAACACCAACTTTCCATTTTGTGACTCAAACTTTTCAGCAAACTTGCCCTTCTTGCTAGACTTCTCGGTTCTTGGTTTTGTCGATGAAATGTGGGCAAATGCTTGTCTGTCCAACAAATTCAATGGATCGTTACTCTCAATAATGTACTGCTTCGACTTACCCTTTCTCTCAGACACTTCGGGCTTCTCGTCCAATTCTTCATCTTCCTCGTCTCCAGAATCGTAAAGCACTTTTTCGTATGCTGACGCAAACTTCTTATCAGGAGCAGTTTCTTTACTAGATGATTCCTCAGTCTCCGTTTCTTGTTTTCTCTTCTTTCTCAACTTTGTCTTCTTGATATTCACCAACAACTTCATATCCTCTTCCGGCATGAACTTTTCCACAGCTTCATATCCAAATTTTCTGATCAAACGTTCAATAATGTGTCTCACACGCAATTTGAAATGACCTTTATGCTCATGAGACCATCTCATCAAGTATTCCAATATTTGTTGCAATTTTGGCTCAACAACTGCAACTGGAAGACTGAGAACTTCAACCTTAACAAATCCAATTGTACTTTTCACAATTTCCCGGTTGTTTGAAGTCAAGAAAAGCTCCATGGTAGAAGAGATTTCTTCCAAAAATTCTGCAGGCAAATCGTTCACAAACTCATAAATAAGACAACTGATTGTGGTAATAGTAGCACTGATCATGTGTGGTGAGTTACCGGCCAAACCAGCAGAAATGATAGTAAAGTACTCGTTCAAAGTGGCTGGTACTTTAGGACTATTTGCGTCAAATCCTGGGATTTTGCTGTTGTCAATAACACCGCCTTCATTCATTTTTTTACCCATCTGTATCAATAACTCGTATGCCAAGTTTCTTGTCTTCTCGTTCACATCCTTTGTAGATAAGATGATCTCAGAGACTATGGATGGGATGAAGTAGAGATCTTCTTGAGGCAAAATTGTCACAATTGCTTGAACTGCTTGCAATCTTGCAAGTTTTGCACCAGGAGTACACTTCTCAGCGTTTCCTAAAATGACACTAACAATGTCAGAAATGAACAGCAATAATGCTTTGCGCCCATTTTCAACTTCGCTGAGCTTCTTGATAATCTTGTATGATCTCTTTTGAATCAAATTGTCGTTCACGGCATTAGTCAAGTTGAAAATAGAGAATAAAGCATTATAGCTCGATTCTGGTAAATGACTCGAAATGCACACGATCAAATCCATCATCGTAACACTCAAACGGTTTGTAGTGCTTTTCTCTGATTCCTTTTGCAACGCGTCCTGAAGCATAACACATACAGAATTGAATTTCTCTTCGATTTCACTCACTGGTGCAATCCGCAACCACAAGTCAATCGTTTCCAAGATGTATCCTCTCGTATCTGGGTTTGACGTAGCAAAAAGATTGAACAACACCGAAATCATGTCTCCTGCCATTTTCGACAAGTGCTTGATGTTCTTTTCCGACTCTGTGATTGGGAATCTTTGTGTGAGTAACACGTCGTCTTTTAAAACACCTTCCGAGTAAACTAAGTTACTTTCAACAAGCAATTTGAGCGCGTGGCACACTGTTGTACGCAAGTTCACATTACCGTTCACTTGGTTTGTTAAAAATTCAGCAAATTCATTATCAAAAGCTGAGCGTAGGTCATTTGGCAAGTCACAAAAATGTGGCAATAAAGACCATATTTGATCGTAGATTGTCTCAAAAATCTTTGCAATTGTTGAATTAGCATCCAACTTGGCACTCTCCAAGCTTTTCTCTTGAAAAACTTTAGCCAATGGCAAAATTTGCTTTTTGTAGAAGTTCAAAGAAGAGCATCTTACGTTGTCTCTTAACAATGGTAATAACCAAGCTCTGCCAGGTTCCCTCTTTGACTGCAAATTCAATGGCAACAGCAGCAACACAACCTCGGCGCCCAAATTTGTTATGGCACTAGAAACAACAAGATCTTCTTCATCTTTCAAATTCAACGTGGATGCGGATTCCTCCTCTGTTCTCCAGCTTCCAACAATCTCAAATGGTGTAATGAAGTCTGGATTGCTTCTAAAACGCAATTTTGTGAGCAATGAAGAAAGGAGCATCATGACCTCCTTGGCACAGTGAGAATATTTCACTGAAAGCAAATCCGTAACAATTTCGGCTAATTTTGAAATGATTTCGTCAACTTTTTCGTATTTCTCGTTTGATACGGCCGGTGGGAGCAACAAAAGCTCGTCGGGGACGTAAGAAACCATGGCCATCAAGCAGTTGCTGGCACTCGTGTAGATATCACTGTTTTCAGAACTCAAATATGAGCCTAAGATCTTAAAAAATTGAGGGTATTGCAGAAAACTTTTCAAATCATCAAGTTTGACAAAAGTTTCTATACCCTTGTCAATAACAGCAACCCAAGCTCCTACAAGTCTTGAGTCATTGATAGAAGGTTTTAAGTCAAACAAAATCTGCAAAACGTTCAACAATTTGTCCAAGTATATAGACTCTTGCAATGAGTTAAATAAACTTTGGAAAACACTGAACGTGGCAGAAACCAAGTACTGGTCATTAGTCTTCAGAATCTCCAACAAAATGTCACATAAAGGCTCAATTTTCAGACTATTCCAGGAATGTGATGATGCGATCGTCTCAATTAATTGCAAGTTGTGAATGATTGCAGGATTCGACTCATTCTTCTTGCCTTGGGAGCTGTTCAACACTTCAACAACAGATTTCAAAGCAAAATCGCTACAAGCGTTTCCAGCAACGTGACCCAAAGTAGGACTAGGTGGTGGATTGGACAAAATGTTAAAAATTGCTTCTTGTGCTCTCTTTCTGATCTTAGGACGTCCGTCAAGTGCTAATTCAAGCAAACTCGACAAGGCGGTCCATGGTGAGATGTTCAACTTACTCTGCCATGCTTTGGAATCTTGTGCAATCAAAAGCTTTTCCAATGCTCCTACACAAGGTCTGATTATCGGAGCAGAAATGTCATCTTGGTTTAAAACACTGGCTATCTTGATCAAAATGTCTGAAAATTTCACTCTGAGAAGTGGTTTCGGCACAAAATCCATGACCAAATCGAGAAAATATGAAGCTGATGTTGCCAATGACATTTCCACGATTTCGTCATCTTTCAAACTCTGATCCAACAAAGCCAAGAATGAGACAAAGTACGCAGTCGGGCTGAGCTCGTTTCCTTGTTCTTGAATATTATCTTCCACTGCGCCCAATATCACGGCCAACAGCTTCTGATTCTCGAGCTTTGAGTTCACATGAACTCTGATTCTGTCGAGTTTAAGCTCAAGATCTTCCATATTCTTATTATACAGTAGTAAACGGTTTAAAAAATTTCAAAAAAAAAAATTAAACGATGAGATTACCCGGTGGTGGACCATGTTGAAGAAAAAGTGAAAAAAATCAAACTTGAAAATTCGTTTTGCAAATCACAGGAGGACAATGTTCAGATTCAGAAACGTCTTCAGAACGCTAGCAACAGTACGCGAGGCACCACAGATCTCGAGCGAGCAATTGAGCAAGCCAAAATTGACGCCTCTGAGTAGAAAATTTGCTGAAAGAATAGTTTCCAAAGCAAAGGAAAGCATAAAAAACAACGAGCCACATTTCAGAGTTGGTGGGAACAAGGTTTTCTTTCCAAAGGCAAGAGTCATTTTGCTTAGACCTAATGCAAAGCATACACCTTACCAGGCCAAATTTATAGTTCCAAAGTCATTCAACAAGTTAGATTTGAGAGATTACTTGTGGCATGTTTATGGGTTAAGGGCATTGAACGTCACGACACAACTTTTGCCTGGAAAGTATATTTACAACGGCAGACAAGGCAGATATAGAAGCGCTCAAATAAAGAAGATGACAATTGATATGGAAGATCCATTTATTTGGCCTAGCGAAGAGCCTAAGGAGCTCGAGAGAGCAGAGTTTGAAAACGAAATCATGAAGTACAGATATGACTTCCAGCTGAGACAAGGATCAGACTTGTTGAAGCCTATCAAACAGTTTGAAGGAGTTTTGAAATTCAACAAAGAGCACGTGAAGTACAACGTGGAAGCATTTGTGCCACGTAATGTGGGAAGAAGAATGAGAAATGTCAAGAGAAAGGCTGAGAACAAGTACAAAGAAAGCCCATTGGTAGAGAAGGTGTTGAAAAATTTGTAAATAATACACTAAATGTTGACCCAGTAGTTATAATTAAAGTAAAAAGTCAATACGTTATCTGACGTATTCTCGCTTTTAGAAAATGACGATATGCAGACAACTCTATACTATTAACTCCAAAATTGAAAGAATGCAAGACAAAAACCAATTAGCTTTTATCATAGCGAGTGAATCTAAGTGACCACAACATGGCATAACTCCAAAATGTACGCAAACACACCATGAGTCCCGTATTTTACCTGAAAATTTAAGTAAACTGATCAGTTTGTAGGTCCGCTTACACGCAGAACCACCCGGAAAATGCTGATAGCGAATGTAACGACCCACATAACCAAGGAGATGAAAAGAAAGGCGCTCAAAGCCCTCTGTCTTTCACATATACTCTGCACCTTTGGTGTGCTGCCAGACACAACGCAAAGCCATCTGTCGTCGTACAACGTGTTATAGCTGAGCGATAAATTGGCTGAGCTGAATATTATAAACAACAAATCCAACATTATAAGTTTGATTTTGTCCATTGGGTTTCTAAGTCCAATCTGTTTCCCACTATACTCGTCCCATGTGATTAAGAATAAGTATACCACGGCGATTGTCTCTACAATGATGGCCATGATCGTGCTGGGCTGCTGGTTTGTAATTTGTCGACTTCTTTTGTAGATAGTGACGGCAAATGCCAAGGCAATGATTGTAAAGACAGATGTGAGTGAACGCAACGAAACAATCAAATATGGATCAAACACTAGAATCCTCTTGATTGCCGGTTTCCAATGAACTCGCTGCTCTGTTGACATCCAGTATTTGGCAGACGATCGAATTTTAGGTGAGTATTCGTCATTCATGTCTTTATCGTGAAACCAATACTTGTACTTTCTGCTTTTCTCGAAATCACTGTTCTTGACCTCCTCGTTTAAAATCTTTTTCAATCGCTGGTCACCGCCCCATTCACCATTCAAGTCTGGGAGCTTGTATTCTACATCAAAATCAGAACTACTACTGGTCTGATTTGCACTCTCTACTTTCTGCAAAGGTATGACTTTTGGTTTGAACAAATTCGAGCTTTTGGTCTCTATCGTTTTCAAAAAGCTGTTCCAGTTGCTGTTGATAGAACTCAAAAACAAATCTTGAGTCACCAGTCTTCGCACAGACGACGACGTCATCGGTAGCAAATCGCTTCTATCATTATCTCTATGATGCGCTTTTGCAATGCTGTCTAATACATATGGTGGATAAACGTTGGGTTCAAGGTTGTATACTCTTACTTTATCAAAATCTGGTGCTACTTTTTCCTCTAGACTCATGCTTGCGATACCTGGCGTAGTGTTGATGCCTCCGATATCTTCTTTGCTATTTGTGTTCATACTGTTTCTGCGATTCTCCATCTTAAAAGCTTGGTATTCACCAAAGTGCAGGAAACAAATAAAGTGGTCTTATTGAAACTATTAGTTTTTAGTTTTGCCTTGCAACCTCTGGTATTAATGTGATTTTGTGTATAATTTTTGTTTTTCTTTTTTTGCACTTTTGTTTTTATATTTCCAATTGTTTATGTCCGCCTGAAACAGATAGAGAGATTTTCATGCGTTTGACCCGAGCAAGAAAGAAAGCGCTGAGCAAAAAAGTAAGTTTCAGTACCATTTGGCAATTTGACATAGGCTTTATTTAGTACACTTTGGTCTATCCAAAATTTGAGTTGTTCGCTGCTACCACGATTTTATCTTTAAGATTCAATTTCACAAAATGCAAGCTTTCTAAGTCAGATTATATTTGTAAATTTTTAGCTAGTCACAATCTATAAATCCTTTTTTTCCGTTTCAAATTAGTCTCTACAAATGACTATGTTAATACTATGTATGAACTAAGTGACTGTGAGTACACCAAAAAAATATAGACGGAAGATAAAGCTCTCAAAAGCTTTTTCAAATTGTTTAGTAAGAATGAATTGTAGCTTTGTGAGATATTTGCTTAATTACAATCAATTGAAGCTTAAGTTGGTTAATCAAATCATTAACTTAGATTTTGTAGACTTCATATTCTAGCCGCCAAATTGAAAGAATAAGTATAATAAACGTGTTTTTGTGTGTTTTTGTGTGTGTGGCAAACATTATTTGAATCATTTACTTTGTAATAGTCTTTATCACATCAATAGCAGTGGCCGAGCCTATTTGAAAATCTCATAAATACCTCATAAATCATTCTTGCCGACTATTTATGCTGAGAGATAAACATTTAATGAGATTCTTAGTTTCAAAAGTAGTTTTTCCATATGACAATGTAATGGTGCTTTTAATCCTCAGTCAATTTACAGTAATACTCTCAATGAACAACGTATAAAATCAAATTAAGGATTTTTTTTGGAGTTATTTAGTAAATAAAGTTATGCATGTTAATGATATACCTGCTGAACGCCTTAATTTTTATTTAACCGATTTGAATAAGAGAAACTATACGTGGTAGATCTATTTTTTATGAGCGATCAAGTATACTTAATGAGCTGTTTGCAATCGAAGCAACAGATAAAGAAAGACTATGCAGTGTAATGATATCGTTTATGTACAGTGTAAAAATATCATTTATGTACGGGTGTTTTATTGTAAAGTATCGGTATATTTTCCGACCTTGAAAAACATTCAAGGATGATGTGGTGGCTCAATGGTAGAGCTTTCGACTCCAGTTACCGTGCCATCGAAGGGTTGCAGGTTCAATTCCTGTCCATGTCAATTCCTTTTCTTTTTTTTTGCATATTCTGAAATATAAAAATTTGATAGATACACTAATATAATATATACAATTGCTGAATTTTGAAGTTGAGAATTTGAGATTCATTACTGAAAAGTTGAATCAAAACTACAAGAAAGATCGCGCTATTTCTATTATTAAGAACTGCTATTAACTAATTCAGTATTCTCGTCCGTTGTACCTTTAGATTAGTAAAAATTTCCTATACACTCAGAGTATGCTTAACATATTGATGTTTTGACTTCTTGGGATCAAAAAAAAAAGAGGGTTTCTTCTTTGACCCAAAAATCAATCTTCTTTCTTACCGTTTTCAACTGAAGTCTCAGGAACTGCCTGTTTGTTAGCAAGCGCACAATCCAATTCAGCCAACATGGAACCAGCGGTCATCATTTGAACAACATTTGTGTACTGCTTGAATGCCCAGACAGGTGCAGTGAAGTAGGTCAAGAACAATCCAAATTTATGAGACTTGTCAAAATGAGTCAAGTAAAGTGCAACGTAAAACACCTCATTGAACAAGCAAGCGGTGAACAAGACAGGTTTGCTTGTGTAATACAAGTACAATAAGTAATTGCTTTTGTCAACGTTTTTGTGGGATGTGTTACCATTTTGCAAATGAGCATTCATGTGCATATAGTGACTGGCCAAATCCAATGACACAAGAACTTGAAAGAAGAATGTGTAATCTGGGTAAGCTTTGCTCAAATAGCAAACCAAAGATGTTGTTGTGCATCTATCAGTTACCATATCTAAAATTGCACCGTACTTTGACGATTGGTTGTATTTACGAGCAGCATAACCGTCAAAGGCATCCAAAATACATGATAAAAAGTACAAAGTGGTAAACCAGATAACGTGGTTGTCCATTATGATGAATGAAAAGAGCCCAGTAAAGACTCTGAAGTACCCAATCAAATTTGGAATGTACAAGTAGATATCCCTACTAGTGACTTGTTTAGTTTGTGACATGCTGTGAATCGAAACCTTTTTCTTGAATCTATCAATAAAAATTGGCTGGTTGATGGAAGACCTTCTGTGTGCAAATTTGCCGTCGTTTAGACTGTTATTTCTCGATTGTTATCAAGGAAGAAAATCAAATCATTTTTTTTCTCACGATTCAATAGCAGCCACCGACCGAACCTTTATCCGTATCGACCGAAGTGGAAAAAGAAATAAATCGACCATATGTTTTTCCGTATTGCACAAGCTTTAACAATTGCAATGAGTCGGACAACTGGAGATTTTGCGTATTTAACAGGTTTGATTCTGGATGAATAAAGAATCGAAAGTTGCTGAGGTTTACCAATGGCTGGGCGAGTCAGCAGAAAGTTTTGTTTATTCAAACAGCAAACTAATACAGAGTATAACGAGGGTTGTTCACTCATCACATGCTGACGTTCGAAGCCACCGGTTTGTAGCATAGAATGCTGGTAAAGCTCCGTTAGATGAGCTGCCCACAATCTCATAGTGTTTAATTTGAGATCGACATAACCTTTGTCATCTCAAAGTACAGAAATAACACATGTAATTGAATAAGCACGCTCCGAAGACCTGGTTTGTTTTAACGTGCAATTAAATCTCGGAAGTAGTTCAGCAAAAATTCTGACGGTGCTATTTGGCTCGTTACGTTATTTCATCAAATGTTTTGCTAAATTCTGGGGGTCAGGCCTGGAGTGATATTGTTCATAAAGCGCCAATATTTCTCATTCAGATTATATCAATGTCTAAGACAGTTTAAGTTTGGTTTACTGAATTTTATACACAACCTCATCTCTAATTTTGACCGATTATTCGAACGCAAAATGTGATCGAAAAGACCCGTTCTGTTGGTATGCATCTCTAGAAATTTTTTTTAAATATTTTTTTTTCTAATTTTTATCAATTTTTCAGCTCACTCAGCGATGTCTATAAGCAGCTTGATACTACCAAAGCTCACGGATGAACCCAAAAATGTTTGTCAGATCATATCCATATGGAAAAATAACTCTACAGAGTTCATAAATACTGGCACTCACAGCGAAATCAAAGTTTTGTCCCAAAGAATTATGAAGTACTTAAACTCCAAAGACATGTATTTGCAATGGGTAGCTTGTGAGATGATCAGAAATGTATGCAACCATCCGGTGATTTTAGCAGACCATGGACTCTTATACT
The DNA here is from genome assembly GCA_031125475.1 of Saccharomycopsis lassenensis. Classification (NCBI taxonomy): domain Eukaryota; kingdom Fungi; phylum Ascomycota; class Saccharomycetes; order Ascoideales; family Saccharomycopsidaceae; genus Saccharomycopsis; species Saccharomycopsis lassenensis. The sequence goes on from JASTUK010000015.1 coordinate 209,174, forward strand.
TGACCAACTTAATCAAACTAGCAGGGCTCTCTAAAACTGAGCCTGAGTTGTATGAAGTTGTATGCGAGTCAATTTTTGCCTTGTGCTTATTGATTAGGGACAAAGCAAGCTTAACAAGAGAATTGTTGACGCCAAATTTGCCACAATTTATTTCTGTCTTGTTGAAGAATTTGCCTTCTCACTGGGAGATGTCTGTGCCAATATTGACAAACTTGGTGCAACATAACCCTACTTTGTTCAGACCTTTTGCTACCAATTATGAGACACAACTTGTGACGTTGATGCAGAACACAGAGACATTTTGTGCTCTTTCCAATGAGTTGCGTACCAAAATTGCCATATCTTTCGTTTCTTTGTTCAAAGTCAATAAGAATAGCAAATTACAGTGGTCAATCTATTTGCAGTCAGTTTTCCATGAATACAAATCCTTAATCAATTTGCTTCTTGCACAGTTTCTCGACGCAGATGATGAATTTGAAGCGCTTATTCCTAAGCTTCAATTAGATACCGAGAGTGGAGAACTGTCGGTACACAACAGATCTTTGTTTAAATTGGGCAGACTTTCTATCGATTTAAATGACATAAAGAGTTTAATCCAGATCAGTGATAGATTCAAACTTTTGCAAGATTTGATGGTAGGATTCGTCGTAACTCCTACTACAGGAACAAATGTCAATTTTGCTATGGGGTCTATCGTTGCATTGATTCAATTGTTGACGAACATTCCTAGTACTTTCAAAAAAAGCGTGATGCTTGGTAACTCCAATCTAAAACAAGCGTTGCATAACGTAATTTTCGATATCAAGATGTCCAGTGTGGAGATAATGAAACACTTGGCAACGGTTCATAAGGAAAAAACGTTAATTGTTATTGAGCTTTTGCAGAATAGCACAGAAAAAATATTACCGACAAAGACGGTTGAGGTAAAAAACAGTGTCACCAATAGAGTTTACCGAAAGAAGGTCTTAGACAAGGAACTAGCTTCAAAATTGAGATACAATTTAGTGCCCTTAATAGAAGTTGGCGATTGTTTATTAGCAGTGCAGAACAAGGGGAATTTGAAAGAGTTTTCTGTTTTTCTTAAATTGATAGAGTTAAGCGAGATATTGCTCCAGCAGGAAACCATAAAAGCAGATATATTGAGTGTCAAGAAGCAGAATGCAGTTTTGTCAGATTTTATCAGAAATTCAGGACATTTGCTTGTGACAGTTGACAAAACAGTAACGGAGACAGTTGCCGATTTTTATAACCAGGTTGTGGCAAACATCAAAGAGTTGCCAATGACGCAGTTGACAATTATTGAAACGTTTTGCATTAGAGAGACTTTGAAGCAATTTGCATCAAAAAATGCAGTGGTGAGTGAATCGATGATTAAACTTTGCGAAAACCTTATTGTGTATCCTAATGCCAACGAAAGATATAGTATATTGCCAATTGTGGTTAATTTACTCAATGTGGGAGGGTACTCTAACAATGAAGTGATCAGTTTGTTAATGAATCCAAGGTTTCCTATTGTTAACAAGAGAGAAGTCGAAAGGTTTGACAAAGAGTCACTTAAAGTAGAAGAGCAGGAACAGGAACAGGTTGAGGAGGTTGAAAATACTGAGCAAGTCGACTTGGACAAGCTCAAAGCTGATATTACGAAAGAAATTGAGGCCAAGTTGAGAAAAGAGCTTGAAATGACTAAAAACTCCGAATTGGAATGGACCAGAAAAGTGGAAAAACGGGACAATGAGCGAGAAAGTGAATTGGACAGCGAGAAAACTGGTGCTGAAATTGAGAGAAAAAGAAAAAGCAGCCTGGACGACATTGACGCTATTGAAGGTGGGAACGATAAGAAAACCAAGTTTGAGACAATCAAAACGGCGAAAACAATGCAGAAACTCGGTGAGCTGAAGGAGCCCAATGAGTTAGATGGGCTTAGCAAAGACGATGGGTCAGATTTTGAAATTCCCGATATCGAGGTTCTGAGCGACGAAGAGTGATGTCGATTTCAAATATAGACTAAATATGCACGCTTTCAGTTTCTCCTTTTTTGCAACCCATCAATTGCCAAGTGACTCATCTACTGAAAGCTTTTAAAGAATACAGGCTCGAACCAGTCAATGTAAAAAAAAAATGTAAAAAAAAAAACGCTAAAATTGTCAAACTAGCAAAGCATAATTGATGAAATTGAGCCTAAAGAGGGAACTGAAAATGAAGCAAAAGGGCAAAAAAAAGTAAAATAGACAAAAACGAAAATTTTTACCCACTACGTGTAGGGTGCGCTCGACAATCTATTTGATCAGAAGATTTCGCCCACACCCACACCAATACCCACCCACACACAGTCAAACTATAATCATAATCGGAACCATCTCACTTTTAGAGCCATTGTGCTTGTTGTGAACATTGGCACCAAATCTGTACCGCGGTGCTGCTTTCTTTGTCTAATAACAGGAACTCAACTAAAAATGCTTGTCCTGCAGTAAAGTAGCCGTTCTTAGACTTGGGGCATGTTTTTTTTTTGTTTTTATGGGTAAAAGCACTCGGACAAAAAAGTACATTTAATCAAGTGTCAATGCTACCCACCATCGTGTGGCTACCAAGGAAAATGCAGAATTTTAGTGTATCAGTTTAATCTACGGCAGCAACCTAGTGTTCGTTTACTTTACTCGCTTTACTTTTTTTTCTTTTATTTAGCACCCTTAGTAAATGGAAATTTTTTTTAGAGCCTCATCTTTTAACGCACACCGGCATGACACTTTAATGATTAATACACCCTGTTACCCTGGTCACAACTACTGTGCTGCTCAACAGTTTTGATATTGCAGTACGCTCGGGTAGATGGTCTCAGCTCGGTGCAGTCTGGCGTTTCGAGAGCCCACGTTGGTGCTCGTCTCACTGCCTGGACATGTGAAATTCCCAATTCTTAGCCCATTTCTGCACTCATTTCTGCGTTTATTTCTACGCTCATTTCTGGGGTTTATTTTCATTCCTGATCTTTTAGATACATACTGATTGATCGTCGTGGTTCTATAAGGTTTGTGGACTTTATTTCTTTTTTGCTCGACTTTTACTTTTTTTTTTTTTACATAATTTTTACCTTTGCGCGAATTCCGGGCTGGGTCTCCATCTGGCTGCTTGTTCCAACTACTACTGATATCTAAGGTGTTGCCTTGACGCCAGCAACGGCAACGGTATGAACACAGCTACAACAAACAACCAAGTGGGCCATTTAGTGGAGGTGGCCTTGACTGTAGCTCTAGAATGCTGCCGACTTTTTGTCCGAGCACAGCATTTTTTAGATGTATTGTTTTTCAAGTTTTAATGCATGAAAGCATGCAGGTTTGTGCATCAAATAAAGAAAAAAAAAATTCAAACCTTTTGCCTTTTCCTCAATTTTCACTCGCCAGAATAATGGAATTCTGAGGCTGATATATAAGCACGAGCAGCCCAATTTTTAGAGCTTTTTTTCAGTATCCATAATGATCTTTTTCACCTATTTGATTTTGCTCGCCAACTTGGTACTTGGTGACGATACGTCCCATTTTAACAGTACTTTTGATGAGTCTGAGGGATCTGCTATTTACAATTCTTCCACGAGTACGACGTACTCTTCTGGTGAGACCAAAACATTTAGATTCAACGTTACTTATGTGGACGCGGCACCTGACGGATACAACAGAACAGTTGTGGGTGTCAACAACGCTTGGCCATGTCCTGCCATCCACGTGAACCGTGGTGACAGAGTTCTCATCTATGTGCACAACCAGTTGCCAGACCAAAACACTTCTTTGCACGTCCACGGACTTTTCCAGCACGGTACTTCTCAGTTTGATGGTCCAGAAATGATCACCCAGTGTCCTATCCCACCTGGAGAATCGATGTTATACAACTTTACTGTTCCTGATCAAGCCGGTTCTTTCTGGTACCACTCGCACACAAAAGGACAGTACGGTGATGGTTTCAGAGGTGCATTCATCATTCATGATGATACTGATAAGGAAGTTTGGGATTACGACGAGGAGGTCGTTTTAACCGTGAGTGAATGGTACCACACAATGTCTTCTGATTTGGATAAGTCTTTCTTGAATGTGTTCAACCCTACCGGAGCTGAACCAATTCCAGACAACTTGCTTTTCAACGACTCCTTCAACACTTCCTGGTCCGTTAAGCCAAACACAACCTATTTGGTCAGATTGATCAATATTGGTGCTTTTGTGTCGCAATACTTGTTTATGGAAGACCACAACTTTACTGTTGTTGAAGTTGACGGTGTGCGTGTGCAGCCTAACGTCACCGACGTGATCTACATCACAGTTGCCCAGAGATACACCTTTTTGATGACCACCAAGGACTCGACCGACAAAAACTATGCATTTGTGCAAGCCGTCGACGAAGACATGTTGGATACCCCAGGTTCTTTCTCACATAACGTCACAAACCAGATCGAGTACAGCTCTAGCAATGCTCGTGCTGCTGACTACGTCCTTGATAGAGACGAGTATGAGGATTTGGACGACTTTTACTTGCAGCCACTTGAGAAAATTGAGTTGCTCGACTCATACGACTACCAAATCGAAGTGAATGTCTCTATGGACAACTTGGGAAATGGTATCAACTATGCTTTTTTCAACAACATCACTTACGTTGCTCCAAAGGTTCCAATTTTGCACACAGCCTTGAGCGCCGGCAAGAACGCTAAAAACCCGGTTGTTTATGGTACCAATACCCACTCTTTCGTTTTAGAGAAAGACGAAACTGTGCAGATTGTGCTCAACAACTTCGACACAGGTAAGCATCCATTCCATTTGCACGGCCACGTTTTCCAAACTGTTGTCAGAGGCCCAGATTACGGTGATGAAGCAGAGCCTGTTCCTTATGACCCAACAAATGTCACTCTGGACATATTAGATTATCCAATGATTAGAGATGTTGTTTATGTGAGACCACAATCTCACTTTGTGCTTAGATTCAAAGCCGACAACCCAGGTGTCTGGTTCTTCCACTGTCACATTGAGTGGCATTTGAGTCAGGGTTTGGCAATTGTGTTGATTGAAGACCCAGAGGGAATTCAAAGTGTTGAGACACAGCAGTTGACAGACGACTCCAAAAGAATTTGTGAAAAGAACGGTGTGCCATACACTGGTAACGCTGCTGCAAACACTAACGACTATTTGGACTTGACCGGCGAAAACGTTCAACACAAGCCATTGCCAGACGGATTCACCGCCAAGGGTATTGTTGCTATGGTTTTCTCGTGTCTTGCTGGTGTTTTGGGTGTTGTTATGATCGCAATCTATGGATTGAGTGACATCAAGGACGTTGAGAAAAGAGTCGCAGAAGACTTGGACATTGACTTGGTCGATGCCGATGACAGCGTCACTGGTAGCAAAGACAGTGGTGCACAAACCCCTAAAGCCTCTTGAAATCTAAGTATAAATTTAATTTGTTGATGTTATAAAAAGCTGTAGTATTCACAAAGCTGTAGTATTCATAAAGATCTTGGTAAAAGCGTTTTAGACTGTTGGGAACTCGCAAGGTATATATATATACTCGTTTACACTCACAGTTACTTCAGTGAAAGGCTTTTTATGATGAGCTAATTTTACCGAAAACTGAGACTGGGGTCCAAATGGGGAGGTGAGCAAATTAACTCGTGTCATTGCCGGGAAAGTTGGTGCTCGTGGAAACAATAAATGTTGCATCACAACGCAGAATTCAAGGCCACTAGCACGAGAACGCTCCCTTTTAGCTTTAAGATTACACCTTTAAATGACTATTTACACATTAAAACCAGTCCTCGTAAATCATTGCGAGTGAGAAGAGGCCAAGAGAGACAATCCACCAAATCAAACAAACACTCAAAGGTAGTTCCGGCCTTTCATTTCTTTTTGATCTCCTCAATCTCCTTTTGCAACTTCTCAGCCTTCTCATTCATCTCTATTGTCTTCAAACGGGCCTTTTCCGCTCTCTCGTGTCTCTTTTTGGCCTCCAAATCACGTCTCTCCAACTCTTCAATCCACAACTTTTCCCGCAATTTCGCCTTCTCCCTCAAAGCATCCTCTTTCTTCTTTTTGGCGTCCTTGTCCCCGGTTCCGTAGTAGTAGCCACCAGCGACAAGTGCCGCAATTGTGAACCCTTGGAAAGCAACTCTGTACCGAAACCACTTTTGGGCGTCCCTTCTGGCGCCTACCCGCAACGACTTGGCAGCTAATATCACTGCTCCCGTCGTCAACAACGTGCCCAATGGCACAAGTGGCTGCTCTTTGCAGTTGCTCACTATCTTGTCATAGAATGTATTCTCACTGCGGTTAGTTTTGGGCCTCTGTGCTAGGAGCTCCAGGCTCTGCTGCTCTGCAGCTCTGCAAGCTTTGCAGCTCTCCAAACTTACATTTCGCTGTCCTCGGTGGGTCCGTCAAACGACGAAGGCAATCTGGACATGGTGTGTGTGTGTGTGTGTGCGTGTGTGTGTGTGTGTGCGTATAATTCAAAAACACTGGAAACCTGGATCGGGCTTTGGTTCGGACTCTGGTTCAACTTTTTCACAGCCAAGAGAAGACTTTGCAGAATTCCGCAATTTTTTAATGCGCACAATTGAATTCCGCGCTTTGGTTTGTTTGCAGCTTTTCCGCTCCCCGTGCTTTTTCACCAATTAGGCGCTTCACCACTTTGCCAGATCACAACAATGAGCTACAGAAATCAGGACCCGTATGGAAGAAGCTATAGAAATGGGCACAACCAAGGCCAGGGGGTGCAGAACCATTCTGGAGGCATGGATTTGGGACAGTCTTACTCGAACGGCTCAGGCGTGAGAGAACCAGATGAAAACACGCTTCTCAACTACTACCAGCTAAAGACGTTGACACCCACTCTGTGGGCGGATTCGACGGCAAACGAGTTTGAGTTTCAGCCAGAGGACACCGAGGATGTGGACAAGGCGTACGGAATTTTGAAGCATTTAGGAAGTGCCCTGGGACATCTGCTAAGACTGCAAATTCAAGATGAGCCGGATCCATTGGGATACTTCAGCTCGGTGAACGAGGAACTCCAAAAGAAACGGATCATCAGTGATCCTGCTGACCCGCAGAAAAACACGTTTTTGGTTGGATCCAAGAAGTTCAATCCCATTCTTTTTCTCAAGCACCTCCACGACACTGATAGCTTTAACACTTTAAACAAGTCGTTGGATTATTTGGAGCAGTCGATCGAGGAAGAGCTGAAGCAGTTGCGACAATTGATTCGCAATGAGTTTCTACGTTTTGTGAAGTCAAAGAGCTCTTTAGACAAAGTCATTGACCAGATTTCAAGTTCTGGATTGATTACAACTCCTGAGGTGGAAGAAGAAACTCACAAGCCAAATCCGGTGACGACGTTGTCTGAAAATCTCACATTGGCGAACTCTAAAGCCAGTACCATCATTAAGCCAATCGTGGATAATAAGAAAAAAGAGAACAATTTGAAAAACGCATTGGATATCGTGGAGAAACACAAGTTTTTGTTCGACTTACCGAACAACTTGATAACACATATAGAAAACAACGACTATGATGCCCTCAGTTCTTTGTACACAAAAGGTAGAGATTTGTACACAAAGACACCAGCAGAGAGTGGAACCAAAAAGATTTTGGACAGAGTATGGGAGGAGGTAAATGCAATAGTTGACAACTACAAGAAAGAGTTGTGGAATAAGTTGGCAGACAGCGACTCGTTGAATAATAATTACATTGGCACGATCAGCAAATTATTGGAATTGGGTGTTGAGGACAACCCTATTGTTGTGTGGATGAACACCCAGTATAACAATTTAAAACAAGAGATTAAAACAGAATACGGCAAGCTATTTGAGAACATCGTGGCAAGCCAGCAACATATCTTAGAGACATTGACAATGACCGATATCACCTACATATACTACTTGGATGACTCACAGGAGATGAAGAAACTCAATAAGTTGTCTTACGGACTTGTTGACACACCTGAGATCATCGAGATGTGGCTTATAGTGAAAAAGCTCGTGGATGACACTATTGTTCAATATTCAAACAAGATCAAACAATACTGGAGTACATGTGAGCTTTTTTTGAACAAAGACGTACAAAAATCGTTGCCAAAAGGGTACAACAACGAAAGTGTCATTCATCATAAATTGTCTGATTATGAAAAAAAGCAAATTATTCAAAATTGTGAGGAGTTGGTTAAAATTTTATGCGACAACTTTGAAAGATTTTTGGTCTCTGACCAACAAAGCTTGACCCAGTTGTCTGTTAACAACGCACTCAGAAATGCTGAGCAGCAGGATAACTACGAAATAAAGCTGCCACAATATTATGGATTTGTTCCCCCATACGCAAACTCATTGAGTACTATACGTTACTTGAAAAAATTCATGACCGAGATCTATTTGTCATATAATGGTTTGGGCAGCTTGAATGTTTCAGCAAAGTTTCTAGAGACTTTACGGGACTCTTACGCTAAAATTTTGAAGAAGTTTATTGCCTCAATTTGCGCTGCGTGGACAAATGATGTATCTTTTTTCAACACTTTGGAAGACTTCAGAATCACAAATATAAAGAAGGAATTAAGCAATTCTAACGATTTGATTGTGACCAACGTTGATGAGGCAAAGAAAAATGCCATAATCTTCCATGAAATCGACTGCACTTTGACGCTAAGCGAGCTCATTTCTGTGTATCAAAAGTTTGTGATAAAGAACATCAGAGACATTTTGTATGTGGATTTGAAAGTGGGGCACGATTCAAAAGTGAAGATTTTCAGTAATCCAAACGACAAATTTTTCCAATCCATTCAGCTGCAGTTTCTCAAGAATTTGGAAATTTTGCTTGTTTCAATGATGAAGAAAGTCACCAGAGAGAACAAAGGCGAAAAAATTCAAAACAGCAACGACTTGCTTACGACAAAGACGTCAACCTTGGACTTGTATGAGCTTTGGACGTTGGACAATTTCATAGAGCTTGAAGAAAACACCTTGATTAACATTTTAAGCTATTACGATGAAACTTTTAAAACGAAGCTTTCAAAGACATCAAGCTTAGAGCTCACACAGAGTTTGCTTCCAAAACTCCAGATGGCCACTTTCAACAATTACTGCGAGTTGAAAAAGCAAACCATTGCTCAGATTATTTCAATGGGTGTGCAAAAGGCTACCTGGAATAGCACCACACCTAATAGGGTCTCAAAGTACGTGTACGATTCATTAGCGTATTTAGTAATTTTGCACTCTACAATATCAAAAGTGTCTAAAAATTTAGTTTATACTATCATTCATGAGCTTCAAAATTGCATAACGAGTGAAATGTATGAGAATTTGAAAAAAATCGACAACTTTTCAGTCGGAGGATTACAGCAAGTGGCAGCAGACGTGGAGTTCTTCAAAAGAATTTTCAGAAATCCAAAGTACAAGTTGGGCAAAACTGCGTCCGCAAATTTGAACTTGGTGGTACTCAAGGTGATCAAAAATCGCTCTGATCCTGAAAACATTATCAACAGTGTGGATAGAATGGTCGAGAGCAGCTTACAATCTGCTTTGGGATTGTACGCCTGCTTCCACGGCACACCTTGAATGCTACGTTGTTCGTTACTATTAATACATTATTATTCTGGCACTCAAATACTTCTCGTAAATCGTCTTCGTTTTCAACCTCGAATTTCCTCACTAACATGCTATCTTTTTCTTCCCCTAGCCGGCGGAGGAGGCTTCACATGATTTGGATTGAACATTGGCGCGTGTCGCAACATATCTGGCACCTGGAAGTATCTCACGTGTGAGCCTCTGATGAAAACATGATCTAAAGAACTGGTTTTGCCATCTCTTGCAGTAACCGTTATATCTTTGAGCTGTATATTCATGTTGTCTTCACTTTCCACAAGTTTCCCACGGTAAACCTCGCCAGTGTTAAGCTCAACAGAGACCACGTGTCCTTGAGCTTCACTGAGTAACTTCACTGGAATGGAGGCCATTTGTATGCTATAGAAGAGAAGAATATACAATTTTGTTTGTTCGGTAGATGAAAATGGAAATTTGCAAAGCTATCGCGATGTTCGGGTGTATGCATGGATGTAATATACCAGTATTTTGAGATGCTTGAGGTCCAGTTCAAATCAGTGCAATATCCCATCCAGCTACGTTATTTTATGAAAAAACTATATTTTTTGTTTTAGAATTAACCAGTTAGAGGCCAGTTGATAGTACGTTTCACATTTAAAGAATCAAGCTCAATGGGTTTTCGATGATCTTCTTCAATTCCTTGATGAACTCACCTCCAACGGCACCGTCCAAGACTCTGTGGTCAAAAGTACCAGTGATGGTCAATATGTCATCAAAGGCAAATCCTTTCTCGCTGCTGTTGTCAACAATGACCTTTTTGTCAAGGGTGCTGATAGCAATGATAGCAGATTGTGGTGGGTTGATGATTGATGTGAACATGTTCACAGCAGGGTTCATACCCATGTTACTGATTGTGATCGTACCACCTTGGTACTCTTCTGGGGTCAATTTACCAATCTTAGCGCGCTTACCCAAGTCTTTGATCTCCTTAGAGATAGTTTCCAAGCCCTTGGACTCAGCGTTCTTCACAATAGGAGTGATCAAACCAGTTGGTGTTGCCACGGCAACAGAGACGTCCACGTTCTTGAATTGTCTGATAACGCCTTCTTTCTCGAGCCAGTAAGAGTTGACTTGTGGAACCTTCAAACTTGCCTTAGCGATGGCCTTAATAAGAATGTCGTTGATAGAGATCTTGTAGTTTCCTTCACTTTGGGCGTTCAAAGCAGCTCTCACCTTAAGCAACTTAGAAACAGATACCTGAGATGACACAATGTACGATGGGTATGTCTGTGTAGACTCGGTAAGTCTCTTGGCGATTGTCTTTCTCATAGCAGTGAGAGGAATGTCCTCGTAGTTAGCAGCAGCAGAGGCAGAAGAAGCAGAGGCAGCAGCAGGTGCTGGTTTTTCAGCAGCAGGTGGTGTGTAGCTTTCCACGTCCTTGGCAATGATTCTACCGTTTGGACCAGTTCCCTTGATGTTTTTCAAAGCAATGCCTTTCTCCAAAGCAATGGTCTTTGCGAGTGGAGAAGCAAAAATTCTGGTAACAGGAGCAGAGCTTGAAGAGGAAGAAGCAGCAGCAGCAGCAGGCTTAGGAGTAGAAGCAGGAGCAGCGGCAGCAGCAGGTTCTTCAGATGCTTTTGGCTCTTCTTTAGCTGGGGCTGGGGCTGGGGCACCACCAGCATCGGCTTCAGTGAAGTCAGCAAAAGCAGCGACATCACCTTCTTCTTCAACATAAACGGCAATTGGTTTACCGACAGGAATGTCTTTAGCACCATCGTTGATCAAGATCTTGGCCAAGTAACCTTCTTCTTGGAATTCAAAGTCCATTTGTGCCTTGTCAGTCTCGATCTCGGCGATTGCTTCACCTGGCTCCAATCTGTCACCGACTTTCTTTGTCCATGCGGCCAAACCACCTTGCTCCATAGTTGGAGACAAAGCTGGCATATTAATAACAGTGTGTGGTGGCCACAGCTTACCAGCATACAAACGAACAAAATTGATTGAGTTGATAGCATTGAGAGTTCTAGTACCACTTTGCAAATTTCTTGCAAGTGGACGAGAAAATCTGAGGAATTGTGACATGATGAAAAAACTGGGTGGTTAGTTTGTTTTCAGATCTAAAGCAACTTTGAAAAGTGGTGGGAGAAAATTATTTTAAACAAGTTTTTTCTTTTTTTTCCGTTTAAATTGAATCACCAGATGCACCCACTTTTTGGGGGTTCCGAAAAACGTACCACTGTCGGGGTGCTGCGAAATTTCCCCCGAAGACGTGCTCGATTTGGTTTGTACGTGGGGTCCAAGTTCAAGAGCACATTCGCGAGTTTTTGCAAAATGGGCGATTGCAAAAGTGAAAACTGTCTAAAAAATCATCACTCAGAGTGTGGCAACTGTACCTCGACGGCACCGCGTGGGTGCTGGCATCCAAGGACGGTTCCGGGAGAGCAGTGCAGTGCAATGGTGTGACATTCTGTCCGTATATGGGCATATCGGAGAGCGGAAATTAGCATGAAGACAGCACCGCGCGCGCGATATATTTATATCTAGCAGGGCAGTCAAGCAGCAGGGCAGTCGAGCACAGGCAGCAGGACAGTCGAGCAGCAAGACGTTGGCGCCACCAAATGCTGGCAGCAGAAGCTGTTGCCAAACACGCTGCCGCGGACTCTTTTGGCTGGCCGTCTGTCTGGGTGGTGTCTTGTCCTCTGCAAGACATCAGCAGACGTCATATTTTACAATGAGCGCGACAATGCGCGCGCGCGTTCAAGGATCAGATTATTTTTTTTCTTTTCGATTCCAGCGGAATGGTACTGTAAATCTGGAATACAGCATTTACGTGAGGCTTTTGCAACGGTTACAGACAGCACCGCAGAATGGATTTTCTTTTCTCATTTGCCGCGACTTTGCGCTCTGTTGCTCTTGCCGCAGAACGCGCCCGCTGACAGTGCCAGTGCCAGTGCCAGTGCCAGTGCCAGTGCCAGTGCCAGTGCCAGTGCCAGTGCCAGTGCCAGTGCCAGTGCCAAAACTGATTGGCCTAGGGCCGCAGCCAGAGAGTGCTGCTCTTGCGACGGCACTCGACTTCCTGACTGTAGCAAAGTACCTCTTCCCTGCTCTCGCTTCTCCAGCAGCTCACCGCTCTCTGGGGCACCCTCAGGCACTCCCAGGCTCGTTTCACCCAGTGCCGCGTGAGGTTATACTCAAAATGAGTATCCACTACTGGCAAAAGTGCAGTTCTGCAGTTTTGCAGTCCAACTTTTTGCAGTTTAGCAGAACTGCAAAAAAACTTTAAATCTACGCACCAGCGCAACGCCCGTTTTTTTCAAGTGTTCTGCAATTAGGCAAGGCAGCATTGCCAATGTACCCAACTGTTTCAACGGCTGCCATGTTGGAGATCAACAAACACAGAAACTGTCAAACTGCTAAAATGCAACAGATCCAGCACGCGCGGTTGCCTTTTTGTAACACTCGAGTTGCCGTTTTCATCCTTTCCACTGGAGCAATTGTATACAAACCTTAATCGCAAAACTCGGCAAGGCGAATTTTGGGGAAGGGACGAAAACTGTCGAGTCGGCAAATACAGAGAGAGAGAGCTACAGTCACAGCAAAGCAAAGAGACAAAAAACTTGCAAACTTGCAAACTTGCAAACTTGCTGCTCCGTATTTGCCGCTGCTGTCCAGCAAGACTCTGAAATCGTGTCACCATGACAACAACAACACAAGCTCACCAAAAATCCGCAACAATAGCCATTATGCGTTATCGCGCAAAAAACTTATTTCCCAGCAATTTCATTTCTTTTTTCTTTCCTTCTCCCATCTCACACACAATTACTGCATGAGCAGTGTGGGCCCAACTTATTTTTTTTTCCTTCCCATTGGGCCACGTGACTCCCCGCCTGGATTTTAAAATCATTTGAAACTCAAACAACCACTACACAAATGCTTTCGTGGAAAAAGAAGTTTAAAGATCACATCAAAAAGGACGGCAAAGAAGGCTCTGGGCTTTCGCCGGTTGTGTCATTGAATGAGAAGAAGTCGTTGAAGTCGGCGCACTCAGCAAACAACTTGAGCGATGCCATGAACAACTTGTCTGTGCTGGACGAAGACGAGAAGTCAGTGCCGAGCAGTGGAACCAGCGTGGGTGCCGCGTCCACTACTGGCGGCAGCAAGACTGACAGCCCAGGCAACAGCGCTTCCAATAGTGTTTCCAATGGCACAAAGGCCCCTAGTGGCCCGGGTAGCGAGTCTGTGAACAATGCCAACGCACAAAACGCCGCTTACGCTGGGAGTGACGAGAACATCACAATGGACGTCAAGCCTGGGTGCTTGACCGTGAAGGTGTACACGGGTAAAAGCTTCCGTTTGCCCTTTGATTTGGTGCACAATGAGTTCATTTTGAAAAAAATTGCTTCTTGCGCCGACAGTGTCGACACCAGTGAGTTGGAGCACAACTTGCAAACGTATTTGGGCGATGCAGAGATATCGGATACCATTTCTGGGGATGCTGTTACGCACATTTTGCCCTCCATTGTGTCAGTACCGGCCTCTGCTGCCGACAAGGACAAGAGCAGTGTTAGAAACCCACTTATTTACATAACCGTTGAATTCGACAAGAACGTCTCGTTGGTGCAACCTGCGGGTGGTGTTGTGGCTGGCCCTAGCTTCAACAACGTGTCGCTGTTTGATGTGAACGGTAACGGACTCTTAATCATTCAGGTTTTTGTGAAAATTCCAAACATTTTGATCCCAAAAAGCTTTAGCCACATAATCAATGCTAAAACGCCGTCGCAAGACATATTGATTGGTTCTATCAAGATTCCTCTCAATTTGAACTACAGTGCCAAGAAGCGGATTTTGGACCATGAATGGCTCAATTTGAATTTACCTGACGAAGACGCTAAAGTTGGCGGCTCGTTAAATGTAACTATTGAGTTCAAACCTAACAAAAACAAGCCGTTAACAATTGATGATTTCGACTTGCTTAAAGTGATCGGCAAGGGGTCATTTGGAAAAGTCATGCAGGTGCGCAAAAGAGATACACAAAGAGTCTATGCTTTGAAGAGTATTAGAAAAGCTCACATAGTGGCAAAATTGGAAGTGAATCACACACTTGCCGAAAGAAATGTTTTGGTGGAAGTTAATAACCCGTTTATTGTATCGTTGAAGTTTTGCTTCCAGTCACCAAGCAAGTTATACTTTGTTTTGGCATTCATAAACGGCGGAGAATTATTCCATCACTTACAAAAAGAAGGCAGATTTCTGTTGGACAGATCTAGATTTTACATTTGCGAGTTGTTGTCAGCTATTGAGTGTTTGCACAACTTGGACGTTATTTACAGAGACTTGAAACCGGAAAATATTCTCTTGGACTACCAAGGTCACATTGCCTTGTGCGATTTTGGACTTTGTAAGATGGACATGAAAATCAAGGATAGAACAGAAACGTTTTGTGGTACGCCAGAGTACTTGGCCCCAGAGTTGTTGAAAGGTCAAGGGTACACAAGATCAGTGGATTGGTGGACGTTGGGTGTTTTATTGTACGAAATGTTGGCCGGATTGCCACCATTTTACGATGAAAACATTCCAAGAATGTACAAGAAGATTGTTGAGGATCCGTTGAAATTTCCAGAGTTTTTCGATGCTCAAGCAAAGGACCTTTTGGTTAAACTTTTGGATAGAAACCCTAATAAGAGATTGGGTGCTAATGGATCTCACGAAATCAAACAACACGCTTTTTTCAATGACATTGATTGGGTCAAATTGAACAACAAGGGATACACGCCTCCTTTTGTGCCACCAGTGACAGATGCATTTGATACCAAAAACTTTGATGCAGAGTTCACCAGTGAAGTTCCAGCGGACTCTGTGGTCGATGACAACTTAACAAGATCCATGCAGAAACAGTTTGAAGGTTGGACTTACGTGGGAGAAAGCAAGCTCATGTGATCTTCAATAGAAGATGCTTGATAGATACGGTTGTAGCAGCAGAGTTTGAATTTATTGCCTTTTGGATTATCCAGTTGTGCCCACCCTTTTTTGGTTGACTGCACTTCCACCCGTTCAAATGAGGTCATACCACCCAATTAACAGGAAATTAAACTTAGAATGATATAATATATTGTTATATAGACTTCATATGCCTTAGACACTGTTAAAAAAGTAAACAAATTTTTGAAACGTGAGTAGAGATCCACCAAAATTTGATTGATCAAATACGAATGCTACGCAAAATAGCTCTAGAAATTATCAACATTTTCGTGAATAGTCAATCAACTATCATAACTATCATCATGCATAAAGCCTCAGATTTCCCACTCCTCCATCAACTTTTTGTCTTTGTCATCGTTGTAATCCACAAATGGGTCGTCAATACCTTCGATGTTCAAATCGCTGCACAAAACACACTTTTCAACCAAGATCTCTTGCAACTCCTTGCTAATTTGCGACTTGGCTGGATAGTTGTTTTTCTGCAAATGGTATGCCAAACTTTTTTTCAATTTGTAGTTTTTCTTATTGGACGAGCTCATTATAAATCCAATTAAACAATCGAAGTGGAAACAGTGCTGGCATGGGAAGACCAAAAATCTTTTGAAAAATATCGAGTTGTTGCAAATTTGGCAGAAGCTGTTTGTGTTGTTGGTCGAGTTCTCAGACTCTATCAAGTAAAATCTCGAAAGTTTTAACTCCTTTAAGTCCTCTATCAATTTGTCGTTAAATTTGATAGAGTTGCTAATCAAACTGTTCAATTGGTTAATTCTCAACCCGTATGACTCCAAGTTCTTGATGATTTCGATTTTAAAATTATTTATACTGGTGAATTCTGGGAATAACGGCAACAAATCTTTGATGGTCAACAACTCGCACTTGTTCAACAAGTACTTCAATAGCTCTTTGACATCATCATTATCACTGTTGAGCAACGCCGTGGATTTGTTAGAGTTAACGATTTCAGAAATCTTTTCATCATCCAAGCTTTCTAGACTGTTATCTTCCAAGACTTTCTCAACGATCATTTTATTGATCATCTTTTTCGCAACCTTGAGCCATAATTTTTTCCGAAGATTCTTGTTTTCAGAACATTTGTCAGCTATGAGACACGCCATTTTGATATAATTGTTGTCCAAGGCGATGCTAACTGCGTTGTCATAGTCTTTTAATTTTGAGTAAACATGAATCAAAGGCTTGTATTTCTTTGACTTTTTGAACAATCTCAAAACATAATCTGAGTCAAAGTTCAACTCATTGTCACCAGCAAACTTCTCCAAATACTTGATTATTTCATTTTCAGATTCTTCATATTTGTCCAATATACTGAGGTAGATATTATGGATAATTGAGTCTTGGACTCGTAAGGTATCAATCAAAAATTCCAAATATTTCAACACAATATTTTCTTTCAACGGTGTGTTTTTGTGAATCTTGCTGTAATTCAACATCGATGGTATAAATTTTGTGTAATCAAGATCACTTTGAAGTCTGATCCATAAATTGACGGTTTTGAGTGGTGAGTTGATTAACAATATGTTGGAATACTTGTAAATCAAAGACGAATCGTTCTTTTTTTCTAAAATTTTTAAGCTTTCATCCCAGTTTTCGAGGTTTATCCAATAGTTTAACACAAAATCATAGTCGCTGATTAAATTAGCATAGTACAACAAGTTTTGCTGGTCGTTATGATTTTGCAAAATTTGATACACAACAGACTTTTCAATGACGTCCGCATGCTCTTTCAAAAATGACTTTAACCTCTCGTTAAATGTCAGTGCAGCTTTTCCCATCATAATTTCTTCGTACAACTCAACTATCCAACTGCTAAGAAGGACTTTTTGAATGTAGAAATCTTTTGACTCGCCCAAGTACTGCAATTTGAGTGTCAAATAGAGCAACAAGCTCTCATACTGGTTTTTATCGAGTAATTTTAAACAGACATTTTCAAATGATTTTGAAGTGTGTGAATATATTTCAGCAGCCTTATCATATCTGCCGTAACTCATCAAACTGTCTGACTTTTTGATGAGGATCAAGTCTTTCATTATAAGCTTGAATTGTTTATTCAATGTTTCGTCCTTTTCAATCAAAGTCAATGCGTTGTCAAACTGGCCGTTTTTGAAATATATTTTCCAGATGTCCTTAAACTCGTTGTTCACTGTGATTTCGAATATGTTGAAGTTGCTGTAAATCCAGAATGTCTGCTCTTCATAATCGGCGCTCAACCCAAGAAATTTCTCATTATTCATCAAAATCGGCAAGTATTTGTGGTATACAATTTGCTGATTCACTTTGTTAATGATGATGATCTCATTGTTTCTGAGATATATAATGTGGTATCTTGTTAACAAAATCGATTGAGACTGAATCGTTTGCCTATTTTCAGGTAATTGATGATTTAAAATATGATTAAATTTACTCAAGATCGAGTCCTTTTTTGCTGTTTCTTTCGTGCTAACCTCAAAAGTCTCTTCTTTAATATCGTGCAAATTAGTGAACAATATACTATTTTTGGTCAACCATGCAAAATCGGCGTTGTCACTGATAAATTTATTGCCTTGTAATATGTTGGTACCTTCAATTCTTTCGTAGTCCTGGTATGCCTCAAAAAAGTTGTTGAAAAGAAGCGAGTTTTTGGCAGTTTTTGCCGTGATCTCTTTGTTGTAGTAGAAGACACTGTCACTCTGCACAATCAGCAAGGAAACTTTTCCATACACTTTCTCGTTATCTTCCTGCACGGAGCAGCTCAATCTGTCAATGAAAATACCATCAATTGCTTCCGAATTGCTGCTTATTGGGTTGCGCCACACAAGTTGCAAAAATGGGTTTACAACTTTCCCACTACTTGGCCTGTAGTCTAAGCTAGACTCATAAATCTCACCAGTCTGCGTGCCTACAAGAAAGTTTTTGATATTATCAACAGTATCTTTGCCCAAGAAGTTCGTCCACTGTATGCACAGTACGTGGAGGTTCTTCCATTTGCTCAATAATACCGGTGTGTTGGACTGCTGATTTATATAGAAGGTGAATTTTTTTGTCGTCATCACAAACAAATGATTCCCGCTAGGATCCAAGAACATGTTTTTGATTCTGCCGCTACTGTTGTTGCCATTACTGCCAAACAATTCAATCTTATTGATGATCTCAGGATGGTCTAAGTCGATTCTGTAAATGTGTCCGTTTTTTAAGGCAAGCACCAACTTGTTACCACATGTTCTCATACATATCAAGTTATTGAGGTTGAACTGCAAGTGCACAGGCTCAATGGCAAACACATCGCTGCTCAGTGTCTTGTTGATCTCAGCCAAGAACTTGTCGTGTATTTCTGACATTGTTGACTGTACAAGACAATTTTGCCAGTTAGGTTATTTATTTAATCTATATGGGGGTTATGAGCACGGGGAAAGATTAGAAATTTGTTTTCCTGTGCCATTTTTTTTTCTATACTTTTGACGTCGTTACAAGAATTTCGTTTATTAAGTTATTAATTGTTTTTTTGGCATAAATGGCTGAAATACTGACGGAGGAGTTGAAGGTCATCATTAATGATCAGAAGCCAGTGCCGATCAAAAGTGCCAACGACTTGATCATTGGCAGTAAAGTCTATGTTTTTGAGAACAAAGAGCAGAAATATGTGGAGGCAGAGATTCTTTCAAAAGTTACGCGGAACAAGAAGCTCCAGTTCTACGTACATTTCGAGAACTACAATAAGAGATTAGACGAATGGGTTGGTGAGGACAGAATCAATTTCGACAAAGGTGTAATTTATCCGAACATCGAAGACAAGAATGAAGAGAAAAAGAAGAACAAGAAAGCAGCAGTCACAAATAAGAAAAAGAGAAAGAAAGACGCCATGGAGAATGGGAATGGCGCTGCAACTAATGGTGATGTGATGGATTTGGACAATTTGAACGTGCAAGGTTTGAAGAACGACGACGAGGAGTTGACGCGAGATGAAGAAATCAAAAAGTTAAGAACGAGCGGATCCATGATTCAGAACCATTCGGAAGTGGCAAAAGTGCGAAACTTGAACAAAGTTATAGTGGGCGAGCACGTGGTAGAGCCGTGGTATTTTTCACCTTACCCTTTGGAGATGACTGAGGTGGATGAAGTGTACATTTGCGACTTTTCGTTGCAGTATTTTAGTTCGCGAAAGCTGTTTGAAAGATTTAGATCCAAGTCCACTTTAAGACATCCACCTGGAAACGAGATATACAGAGATGAAAAAGTGTCTTTTTTTGAGATTGATGGCAAAAAACAGAGAACATGGTGCAGAAATTTGTGTTTACTTTGCAAGCTTTTCTTGGATCATAAAACATTATACTACGATGTGGATCCGTTTTTGTTTTATGTGATGACGTACAGAGACGAGTCAGGGCAGCATATGGTGGGATTTTTCAGTAAGGAGAAAGAAAGTGCTGAAGGATACAACGTGGCATGTATTTTAACGCTTCCATGTTATCAGAGAAACGGGTTTGGTAAGTTGTTGATCCAGTTTTCGTATGAACTATCGAAGAAAGAAAATAAGGTGGGACTGCCGGAGAAGCCATTATCGGATCTTGGGTTGTTGTCGTATAGACTGTACTGGTATGACACGATAATTACGTTGTTGGTGGAAAGACAGGAAAGAAGCATTACGATTGATGAAATTAGTTCCATGACGGCCATGACAACCACAGATATTTTGCACACTTTGCAAAACTTCAACATGTTGCGGTATTACAAGGGGCAACATATCATTGTATTAACAGATGATTGCTTGAAGCATTACGATAAGTTGACAAAAAACAGAAGACACATTCTTGATGCAAAAAAGTTGATTTGGAAGCCGCCAGTGTTCACGGCTTCACAGTTGAGATTTGGGTGGTAAACGTGGGCTCAGGTGTAATGTATATTGTGTACTATTAAGCAGCTCGTAAGTGACCTTGTGCCTGTAAATTGAGTATGTGCCACATTCGAATGCAATATTAAATTCTAAAGACATAAAGATAAATGTGGAGAAACTTTACTATCAGGGAAGTGGGTGCAAGATCCGATTGGCTAGACACAGTAACTCGTCTTTATGGCTGCTTGGCAGTTTGTAAGGGGCAGAAAGGATCTACTGAGTTTCTATAATCAAAAAGCTTTCAGCAGGACATACCAAATGATATATTGAAACAAGGCACGCACTTCTGCTCACCACTACTTGTAGTAGTGAGTCTCGACAAGCGGCAACTTCTTGATAGTGGCTGGGACGTACTTCTTTCTCAACTGGATGTAAACTGGTGTCTCTTTCTTGCTGTATGGCAAAGTTATGTAACCTTGTCCGATATTGACCTTTTTGCCCGTAGAAGCACTCAAACTAGGTGAAGGAGAACCGGAAGTGACAACACCAACCTCCTCGTAGTCCTCGCCGTTTTTTACAAAGATTTTCAGCCCGGTACGTGCTGCTGGACCATCAATGTAGCTGAAGCCAATTCTCTTGCGCAGAACCAACAGTTTGTCCTTCAATTGTGCCAAAATAATGTCCAGACCTGGGAATGGACTCGATCCGTCACGCCGACTCTTCAGAATGATCCAGTTCAAACTAGCCTCGACGGGGGTGATCTCCTCGGACAATTCGTTGCCGTACAAACACATGCCGGCCTCCAATCTCAATGAGTCACGAGCTGCGAGTCCAATTGGCTTGATTTGGTCACCACCAGCGGCAATGAGCTGATCAACAAACTCAAGGGCCTTTTCGGGGTTAGGCAACAGTACTTCAAAACCGTCTTCGCCAGTGTACCCGGATCTGGAGACCAAAATGGTGTCAGACTTGTCGTTAAACGATTTTGGAAACCCTTTGCCAATGACTTTCGACCCGTTTTCAAAGAAGAAGTGGCTGCCAAAATGAATGTCAGTCAATCCGGTCAGCAATAGTTTGCCCACAAACTCGTGGGTCTTTGGACCCTGCACAGCAACAAGGGCCGACTTGAAATTCGAGTACAGAACATCGTGGCTTCCACTGTGGAATGCCTCAATTTGGCTTTTCAAGTGTGCGTCAATCTTGTCAGTTGTTGCCCCGTTTGTGACAAAGTAGATCTCATCCTCGCCCACCCTGGTGATGATTGTGTCGTCAATGATCCCTCCGTTGCTGTTCAAGAAAACCGATAAATGACTTGTACCAATTGGAATTGCAGCAATGTCTGTAGGCACCAACGACTGCAAAAACGCAACGCTGTGCTTACCACTGAGCCGATTTTGAAGCATGTGGCTCACGTCAAACAACCCGCTGCTTTTTCTCACTTGGAGATGCGACTCCACGTGTGTCTGTTGTGGGTACGTGATAGGCAAAAGATAGTTGGCATAGTTGACCAACTTGGCGTCGAGCCTCTTGTGGAAACTGTAAAGTGGTGTTTTCAAAGCCATGGTTGAAGAGTGTGAAACTTTTAGACTGCTCGACACTTTTCAAATGTTGGGACCTGGAGATAAGCGAGAGTTTGACTCGGGACCGAGCTGACCCGAGTCAAAGTTTGTAACACCCGTGCCGCAGAGTGCGAGAGCTCGCTTCAAAACAAACCCGTACACCACAAACATTGGCCGCGCGGCACGCCCTGTACAAAAAGCCGCCACTCGCTGGAACAGACCTTCACAAAATATTTGCTAGTTTCTCCTTTAATTGGTCTCCGGTCTGCCATTTGCTGTTATTGCATCTTCATGTTCTCTTGTTCTGTTAGTGCCTTTTGTGTTTTTTGTGTTTTTGTTTATTTTTTTTTTCTTTGCGACTTCCAAGTGACCACTAGCTGGGTTAATTAGTTGGCCGAGGAAGGGTCTACCAAAGTTTCCCCACAAATGGTGTGGGATTGCAGCTGGGTACTGTAGGTTAGAAAAAATTTAAGTGCACCAACGATGGGGAACGTGTTTGGCACAACTAAACAACTCTTGGCTCTCCATGGTCACAACTCTCTCTATACGTGGTAATTGCGAGTTGCGAGTGACTACAAACGGATTGAGTAAATTTGTGGAAAATCCAATGAGGGAAAAACCGGGTACTGATCGACTCCCACTAACACGCTCTCCCTGTAGCCTCTTTAGTTTACGATTGGAATTTTTTTCTGCTCTGATTTGCATTCTTTGCAATCCTACATTGTTGCATTTTTGCATTTTTGCATTTTTGCACTTTTGCACTTTTGCACTTTTGCACTTTTGTTCGTTTCTGTTCTGTTTCTTTTGTTTGCCGTTTTGCTTATCGCTAATACTCACTTCACTGTACATTATTTTTTTTACACTATTTTTTTACACTGCTCTTTATCACAGTGTGTGTGGATTTTATTTGTTCTCAAGTTGTTTGCTTTTCCTTTTTCCATCGCTAGTTTCTTTTCCTTATCTGATCTGGAATCTTGTCACCGTCGTGCTTGTTTCTCCCTGTTCATTTGACTCGCTCGCTCCTGGTCTTTAATTCAGTTTTTAAAAAAAATTCCAATACTTTTTCGAACTCTTTTGCAAAACTCTTATTTGCCGGTTCAGTCCGCAACTCGGGCTAGATTTTTGAATGGCTTGGACAAGTAGTACGTGCACCGCCTTCGTTTATTGGTAAAAAAAATAATACCAAGCGCCGAAAATTACCCGACCGACAGTGAGCCACCGAATTTCTCTCAAAAAATGTTAAAAAAAAAAAGACAAGCGATTTCAGTCATTCGAAAGGAACGAGGTACAAAACAAAGACTAAAAGCAGATAGACACACAGCTACTCGAGAAAGATTAGGAACATTCAGTGGTACTTTCTGAATTTTAGTTAAACTCACTTTTTTAAAACTGACATTTTGTTCTCGATAATCAAATGATCGAGACAGAAGACTTCTTTGGCCTCCACATGGATGCTGGAAGTCCGGGAGTGAAGGCAGACAGCAGCGACCAAAACATTTTGGATCAGTTTTTGTATAACAACAACAATAGCAACAGCAACAACAAGAGCGGAAGTAATGATAAAGGCGATGCTGTGTTCACGGAATCATCTTCAATGTGCCTGGACAATTTGACCGATCTTATTTTGAGTAATCTAAAGTCTACGAACAACATGATGAACACTCAAACAGGCGTGAAAGTGGACGAGAAAAAAGATTCAAAACAAGCCGCGCTTTACGAGGAATCGTTGCAGATCATGCGCAGTTTGAAGTTTGGCGGGTTTCTGGTCAAAGACGAGCTCGACTTGAAGATCGAATCGAGTAAACAAATGGAGATCCCACCAAATTTGTTTTTGCCTGAAGAGGCGCTTTTGTGGGATCCAGCACAAAATGATGCTGATGATTATCCTTACAAGCTCAATATCGAAGGTTTGCCTGATTTTTCGCGTGTTGAAACTCAGATCAAAGTGGACATCTCAATATATCCAAGACCAGAGCAAAGCTTGCTTCATTTGGGTAGCAACTTGATTGCAAAGAGAAAGCTTTGTTTAAAAGACGAATTGACCGATGATTTGAAATCGAAAATGCTTTCTTTGGATTGTTATGTGATAGCTGAGACCGATAATACCAGCGGGGATGTGTCTCCGGAACTTGAAATTGAAAACGATTATTTGGAGGGGTTTCTAAAAACAGACAAATTCAGATCATGTAACATTTGCTCAAAATGTATCAAAAGAGAGGTCAAACGTGCTAGCAGAAGAAAGAACGGACTTAGCGAGGATGGACTTAACTGGATTGATGTTATCCCGAAAAAAGCCATTATTTTTAATACGAAAGAAGTGGTGTGCTTGCCACCACCTCTGGAAACTCCAAAGGTTGAATTTAGCGCCCGTATTGTGTGTTACTGTCGCCACCACAATGCAAAACGTGGTTTCAAACTTTTGTTCTTGCTCAGTGATTACAAAGGTAAAATTTTGGGAAAAAGTTTTTCCAAAAACATTAGTATTATGGACAGAAAAAAGGCCACTGATGGTATAACAGCGTCTGCGACTGAAGAGGAAGCCTTTACTAATGGAGTCAATATGAAGAAGAGAAAACCAATGGAACTTCATTCACCTATCACACCTCCTTCGTTGGACGAGTCATCTCTGGATGCTAAACTGACAAAGAGAGCAAAAATGAACTCGATGAGTTCAGTAATGCCACCACAAAGTTTTCGTCACGGATTTGATAACAATTTTGAGCTCGTTTCGTTCTCTCCATCATCAGAAAACCGCTCCCCTGACGACTCTTCTGCAATAATGTCATCCATGACATCTGTGCCGTCGCCAACTATGGTGAAACCTCAAATGCGGTCACAAATTCTGCCACCTGTTCTGCAGAATGTGCAGCAATCTCAATCACAATTTCAACAACAGACACAACATATACAGAGACCTCAGATGGTACTTACACAGCTGTCACAACAACAATCTGTTGACGCTTCTCTGCTGGTGGATGAACACTTCTTTGCCCCACAAATCCAAAAAGTCATTCCAAATGAAGGTCCAATACGAGGCGGTATTGCTGTAACGTTATTGGGGAGAAACTTCAGACGTGGGCTCGTGGCCAAGTTTGGTGAAAATAGAGCGTTGGGTACCCAGTTCTGGTCTGAGGAAACTATCGTGACGTACTTGCCAGCAGCCACTTATCCGGGACAGGTTTTAGTGACATTCGCAAAAGAAGAAATGGACCCTCATGGAGTGGAACCTGACAATAGTGGTGAAATTTTCACGTATACTGATGATACGGATAGACAGTTGATTGAGTTAGCGTTGCAAATTGTCGGACTCAAAATGAATGGGAAACTCGAGGACGCCAGAAATATTGCTCGACGTATTGTGGGAAGTGACAAACCACTGGGTGATAATTCGCCGTTATCCGGCTCCAGCGGTAGTCCACAAGAGCACAAGAGTTTCTGCGACGAGGATCTTGTCTTGAATTTGGTGGAATTGGGTGACTTAAAGGGTAAGCAGTTATGTAATTGGCAGTTGTGCAATAAGGAACTGCAAACATTACTTCACATGGCAAGTTTTAAGGGGTTGACGCGACTCGCTAGTGCGCTCATAAACAGAGGTGCAAGAGTGGATACAAAAGACATTAATGGCAACACACCATTGCACTTTGCAGCACTCCGAGACCATCAGAACGTAATCAAATTATTGTTCAAAAGCAAGGCAAACGGTTTGATTAAGAATTTGGATGGTAAAACAGCCATCAACATGTCACAAAACTTGCAAACGCGAGCACTTATAAGTGAATTAAGTCACGATAAGCCTTTGGATGATTTGCTCAATGGTTCAAAATTGGGTAGCTCTAGTTCATTATCCAGTCTCTCAAGCTTGGAGAGTTCCGGAAACAGAGACAACTTCCGCATTCATGTTTCTAAAATGGTGCCGGCAGTCTTTGAGTTGAACGATAGTGATGCGGACGATGAAGAGGAATCCGAGATATTAAGCGACGGAAAAGAAGCTGTGGGGCCTTTGATTGACGACTTGATTGCCAGCGTTGCCAACTGTGAGCCAGAAGCAAAGAAAGAGACAAGCAAGGCTTTGCAAACACAAGAAGAATGTGAAGTTCAAGAAGAACCTGCAAACGATGATGATCTCCCATTGTACGACGATTTATACCCAGAGGAAGAGCTCAACAAGAAAGCGCTTTATGTGCAACAGCAACAGCAACAGCAACAGCAGCAGCAACAGCAGCAGCTAGAAGAAGTTTCTACTGAGACAACTGTGGTAAGCACAGATGCTGAGACTGAAGAGCAGGAGTCGGGGAGATCGCAGGTTGTTCAAAAAACTGTTCAGGAGAACATGCGCGAGTACTATGTGTACCTTATGGAGAAGAATCAAATGACTAACGACAGAATGCTTTGGTTTTTCTGGGTTCCGTTGTTGGTGATTATTGGCTCTTTTTACGTGTATAGTCAATTCTGCGGTATTGAGAGTTTGAATAAGTATGGTGAACAAGTGGCCGATTACACAAGAGAATTACTTTGTCGGGTTATGATTGGAAAAAGAGAAGATGTTGGGTTGGTTCAGTTTTTTATTAAATAGTTATCGAGTATTTAGAGAGAGTGACTGTAGTAGCTTTTAAGGTAGGTAACGTAGGGCCTGTCCCCCCTCTCTCATGTGTCAAATTTCACCAATATGATGTACGGATGTATAGTAGTGCAGGGACGTGAATTTTCTCGAATTTAATAATCAAAATTGTTCTTCACAACAAGCAGCACAGCAAAATGGCAGAGAAAATGAGCATCAATTTAGCAGAAATGGACGAGGACGTCGACATGGACGTGGATGAGGAATTGGAAGAAGTCGAAGAGCCAAAAAAGACGGATACAGCCGATGGTGAGAAAAACGAGGCACAAGAGAAAGATGATGAGAAACTGAAGAGCACCAAAAAGGCTACAGTAGCGCCGAAGATATCGTTGCTTGATTTGCCCGAGAACACGCGTAAAGACAAAAGTTTGAAAGAGGTTTTGGACATGATGGAGGGAGACTACGCGCCAATAATCCCAGATGCGGTCACAGATTACTACTTGGCCAGAAATGGGCTCCAGGTGACAGATCTCAAGATTAAACGTATTTTGGCGTTAGCTACACAAAAGTTCATCAGCGACATTGCTACAGACGCGTACGAGTACTCGAGAATAAGACTGTCGTCTGCTGTTTACAACAGTAACAACCCACAGGCTAGAGCCAGAGCTTTAGTCAGCGGACAGCCAATTGGAGGCGGCAGTGGAGCTGGCAGCAAGCAGGAGAAGATAATATTGACCTCAGACGACTTGAGTAATGCGCTTTCGGAGTACGGGTTGAACATCAATAGACCTGATTTCTACAGATAGATTTGGAATAGGAAACGAATAATTTGGAAACAAAACCAAGACCCCAGTGGAGTCCAAGATGTGGCTGGCATATTGGCGGGAAGTCACAAAAGTCAGTGTTTGTATTTATAATGGAAAAAAAAACAGTTTAAAGTTGAAGCCTCGCGTACGTTTCAAACAATTTGGTACCACTATGGCTTCACAGAGCATTGATTGAAAGCCTCTTTTAACCAGCTCAAGCCTTCTAAAAAGTCTTGAGGCTCCAAGTGTATCATAGCCAACCAGCGGGTGTAGACAGCGCCGCCGTGAACGTAAACAGCCAAACTGGTGTGCTTTTCAAACAACAAGAAGCTCTGAACTTCTTTGCAGATAGCATTCAACTGGTCCTCGGAAAACCCTTCTTTCACGCTGTAACCAGGAATCTTGTAGTTGATGGTGGGACAGTCAGTAACGGGACACATCAATTCCGAGCCTTCCCAGGCCTCGAGCATGAGCTGCGCACCCTTCTGTGCACAGTCCAAATTGTACTCCAATATCTTCTTTTCAGGCCCACAAACTTTTTCTCTGAACTCAAAAGCATCAGGGATTGTAGCATAGGACGTGTAGTCCAAAGTGCTCTGATACTCAAACTGAGCAGCCAAGGCATTCTTGGGCGCAGAGCCTGTTTTGAACCCAGAATGACACAAACCTTGAGAATCTATGTAGGTAGAACTGACTGGCATAGAATGGATCTTCAAGTGGTGTTTTGGATCAACATAAAGCATGGCCACGGAGTTCGACACAAAGAACCACTTGTGCAAGTTGCTCACAAAGAAGTCAGGCTTGTTCGCGGTCAAGTCCAAGGCCTTGCATCCAACATAGTGGGCGCCGTCAACAAAGGATATGAAATTTTGTTGGGCACACAACTTTACCAATTTCTCCCACGGAAACAGAACCGCAGGCACCGAACTGATGCCGTCCATGAACACCATCACCTGTTTTGTTTTGCCGGATTTGAGCCCGTTCTTAGAGACGCACGACTCAAATTTGTGTAAGATTTCATCGTCGCTTATCGGATACGTTATGTCAATTTGGATAAGATCCACACCTACTTGGTGCTTCACAAAGAGCAAAGTGTTGTAGCATGGGTTAAAAATCGTGGAGAAGTACACAATTACGTCACCCTTTGCAAATGGAAATGATCTCAACACTGCATTGACACCCAGAGTGGCCGAGTTCACCAAAACCAAACTGTCCAAATCACACTTGACCAAGTCGCTAACAAGTTTGCGGGACTTCAAGATCCTCTCACCCAAGTGCTTAGAGTAAAACAACTCGGGAAATTTTTGAACTTCTTTGGTGTACTGGCACTTTTTGTCAATAATGTAGTTTGGGGCCAACCCTCTGGACCCATGATTAAAGTACGGCTGTTCAAGGTCAAATGCCTTGCGCATTTCTTTGCCAAATGCAATCTGGTTCATTGGAATGTCAATTGAGTGTGACAAAGTGAAAGTGGGAAAACGCGGAAAACTTATGTAAAATTATTTTAGTGACTTTTCAGTGAGTCACATTGAATCTCACTGTTGAAAGTGCATTGATTGATAGTGATCGTCTGATATCAAATCAGAGGTTAGGAGCACGGGTGGGCGGTAGGAGTAGTAGTAGTCGAATACTTTTTCGGATAGTTTCATTTGGGAATCGCAGTGCCAGGTGCTCACTAAGAAATCAAAGATGTCAGTGAACTTCATACTAATAATGAACAGGCAGGGCAAGGTGCGGTTGTCGCGGTGGTTCAATGCGTATACAGATGACCAGAAACTCAAAATGAAGACACACGTCCACAAACTCGTGTCCTCGCGAGACTACAAAACCCAGTCAAATTTTGTGGAGTTTCAGAACGACGACAAGCTCGTGTACAAGAGGTTTGCCGGGTTGTTCATAGTGCTATGCATAAACTCTAGTGCCAACGAGTTGATATACTTGGAGTCGATCCACTTGTTTGTCGAGGTTTTGGACTCGTTTTTTGAAAACGTGTGTGAGCTCGACATTGTGTTCAATTTCTACAGCGTCTACGCCATTTTGGACGAAATGTTTCTCGGAGGCGAGATCGAGGAGACCTCAAAGGAGGAGATAGTTCTGCGGGTGCGAATGTGCTCCCAGAAGGTGTGATGATGGGGATAAACGGGGCAGTTATCGAATAAAATTGATTGACACATTGATTGTACTATCCAGAGTGTAGCCATTTTTACATGTAACCGCAGTTGCACGTTACACCAACTTCTACGCGTAGCTCATATTAATCCCATTTAATTTTATGCCAAGTAATTGTATATGGCCTTGTCCTTCGCATCCCGTTCCAAATATTCACGTTCCAACAACAGCTCGATTCTCATTTTAATTGCGCTTGGCGACGGAAGAAAACGTCCGCTCAACTGCTTGATGACCTCGGCCATGAGCTCGTTGTGATTCAAAGTCTTGCGCAGTTTCATTGTACGCACAATGGCGGCATCGATCTCAAATTTCCGCACATTCTTCAATTCGTCCATGGTTTTGTCCCTTTCCTCATCGGTCTCAACTTTGCTGTTCATGGAAACCGTTAACACCTTGAACTTTGAAACGCTATTTTCAAACGACTCATTTATCTCAAAAACGTCATCATCGTTGATTTCTTTGCTCATAGGTATTTTCTTCAACAACCGGCTGCGTGGCGCCACACTGATACTTTGCAAGTGTCTTTTCAAATCCGCCTCGGGAATCTGCGTCATTTCGAAGATTTCTGTGTAGCTCAACCGTTCGTGGGTCTCAAATAAAAGCAAAACTATGGCCGCGTATGTTTGCATGTTTATCTCGTACTGCCTGTTCTTGAACCGTGTTCGGATGTCAAGAGACCCAAAGTTTGGTGCCCATACTAAGCTTCTACCCTTGTGCTTGCTTATGTAGTGTGCCGTGAAGTCCTGTTTCATATTCTCCAAAACTTCTGGGTAAATCACTGCATCCCATTCTTTGCTCATGACGATTGGCCAGTATGTGTTTGTTAAGACGTTAACCTCAAACTGTGGCCGTTTTTGACCTGTTTCTAAAGTGCCGCTCTCTAACAGATTGAACTCTTTCAGAAAATCGCTCGAAATTTTGATATCTCTGAACATGCCTTGGAGCTTTGAAATGTACAATGATCCGCACTCTTGTCTGAGTTTTGAGATCATCAGCCTTTCCACATCAATCAGCGCATACTTCTGCTGCAACAAACGTCTAGTCAAATGTGTTTTATAATACTTCTCAAACACATCCTTGTCCTTGATAAATTTGAACACCACTATAGCTTTGTCTAAAACCTTCTCGTACTCCTCTTCGTTCTTCTTCTTCGCAGACTTCTTCACGTTATGGTCAATATACAACGACAAATACTCACTGACTTTAGTGTTTTGGTTCAAAAACTCCGAAAACAGCGTTTCGATGATTCTGCGAAGCTGGACATCGTTACCAAATCCTTTGCGAATGATCATCTCGAACTTTTCTTGATATGCGAGTACCAACTCAATCCATTTGATGGCGAACAGTGTCATTTTCTCTTTCAGCGAGACTTTCTTTTTCTTACCCTTTGGTCCTGGCTTTTCGACCTTTTCACCTTCTTGATCCACAATTTCCTGGGCAGTCTTCTCTAATGCAAGACCATTTTCGACAATAAGCTTTCTGATTTTCGGCTGGAGCACCGATTTTGATCCGTCGAGTCTGCTGATAACGTTGTTTAACAACAGCAATTGTTCATAGCTATCGTTCATAAGCCAAAATTCGAGACCATGGTCGCGGAAATCCAAAAACGTGGACACGTTATTATCTATCAAAACCCCGTCCATCAACTGTTTCAATTTCGAGAAAGTGACTTTCGGCAAGTAAATCACCAGCAAGTTCTCTTCTTCAATAATGATTTCATTGACTCTCTCGAGATACTTCGTACCATTTTCCAATTCAAGAAGACTCTCTGACAACTGTGTGTAGTACTGGAACGATTTTTCCATAAAAAATGGTTCAAAACTTTTCAAATAGTAGTTCTCGTCGTTTTCTTCAGAAAACTTGCCATGTTTTGTGTCGTTCACCAGAGTTGAGTTAGTCAGCTCCACCAACAGCTCGTACATCTGAATTATCGATTTTATCAAAAACTTGTCCACCAAACTGCCCTTTCTGTTGTTGTCAATTCCGGTCATCAAAATGTTGTTCAACAAGTTTCCAATGTACTCATTATCTTTCTGCACAATCTCTTCTTTGAACAATGTTATCCCAACTTCGTATATCAGCGGCAACAGCTGTTCTTTGACGTAAACACGATCCAAATACATCAAAACGTCACTGATCATGCGCATTGATAAGCAATGGTCTTCCCACTCTCTGTTAACCACTACCAATATTTCGCTTATAAAACCGTTGTTTTCTTTCACTTTGCTCACATTCAACTGACGGATCTTTTCAATCTCTGCCAACAAAGCCACACGCTTTTCTTGTAAGTGCTCTTTCAACTGTTCTTGCACATTGCTGTACAACTTGCCCCCATGCTTACGTAAAACTAAGTGGTAGCATTTTCTGTACAACTGCTCAAACGACAACTGGGAAGCATTTTTTTTCACAATCTCACTAATGGCCATAGAGAGCGTACTCCACGACTTGTCCAAGTCTACACCATCACTCAAAACCCTCTTGGGCGGTCTAATCTTCACTCTTTTTGTGCTGAATGACATGCTGGTGATGATGGTGAGAAGGGAATTAGTGGAAAAGTAGGTAGCGGTGCACGGATGCTCAAAGAGTACGAAAAAGAAAAAGAAAAAGAAATAAAAAAATAAAAAATGAAGAAATGAAGAAAAAGTAAAAAAGAAAAGGCGCGGGCTGCGGAGTACAGGGTACTGCCATGGCCAGTCCTACACTACCAGCCAATACAAACCGGCTGCCCAGAAAATTGGCAACTTTTTTCGCAAATCAAAAAAGCATCTATACATTTTGGACCCTTGATGTGTTCACAAGTATCGTCATCATTAGTGTTTAGTGTTGTAAGACGTCTCTTTTGAGTGTGTTGATCTACATGCAAATTGACACGTAATTTTTTTTTGTTCAAAAATACCGTTTATCATCATTATACTACTAACTAACTATATGATACGTTGCGCTCGCGCACGTATTCACAACTTTGCCTTCTGCTCTCTGCCCACGGTACATTGGATCAAACCGTTTGGATGCGATGATGGGTAGAACAACTCGTTGTCGTTTGTCAACCCCTTCCAAGACAAGTCGTATGGAATGTAGTGGATGTTTGGCAAGGTGAAAGACACATTTTTGACTAATGGAACTTTTTGCAAAATCTCAGTTGCCATGTCGTACATTGTCCCCTGCACGGATGGCGAGTTCTGCAAAGCAAACAATGTCAAGATGGTGTCTCTGGATGCCTTGAAAGACTTGTCAAACAAGCCATTGTCAGCGAGCAAGTTGATGTTTTTCAATGTCAATTTAGAAGCATCCCAATTCCAAACGCAGTCGACATCTGTGGACAAAATACGATCTCTGGTCTCTTTCAATGTTGTGAAATCGCACTTGTTGTAGCCGTAGAACATCAGACCTGTCGACTTCAACACAGTCAAGTCCTTAATTCCAGAACTGACTTGAAGTGTACCCTTTCTGGACTGGTGGATCACTGCTGTTCTCAATTCTGTGCCGTTCTTGGCGTAAGAATGTTCGTGCAACTGACCGTTGACCTCAAACTTCTTCCATGGCAATTGTGTAATGGAGACGTCAACAGAGTCGATATGCGAGTATTTTTCCAAAAAGTGGTTTGTTAAGTTGGCGCCAAATCTTTCGATTGGCCACACTTTTTGGGTCTTGGCCAAGATCAAAACGGTGTTTTTCACAGTGTCGGTTGGCACAATTGGTGAGTTGTCAGCCTCTGTGTAGCTCACGTCAAAATTACCTTTGAGTAAGCATTTAACACTCACTTCAATGATTTCGTGCAACTTTGGGTTATTTGGGTCCTTCTTGACCTTGAGGAACTTGACATTGTCCTTACCGTATGTAGAATCTAAAAGTGGCATATTTGAATTGATTGGAAGTTGATTGTTTGTTGAATTTGTTTTGGTTTATTGTTGAGCTGTCTCTTGGAATTTTGCTAGGTTTTATATTGCTATCTATTCGGTGCTCCGCTTTTGAAACGGATCAGTTATCAGTGGTACCAGCGCCGCGGGTCTATAAATTTCACTGCTATCACACACTAAAAACGGTTAATCACTTTGCAGGAAACAAAGATTAGATAGCAAGCCTGGTAATAAGGTTTCACAAACTATGTTAGCTGAATATGTAGTTGTTAATTTTCTGTAACGGTGTTGCGATTGAGGCGGCGGTTGCTTTTGCACGTTCCGCCATATGTTTTCATTGCACAATGGATTTTGCCTTCACTTTTGCTCGATTTTTGTTCTGCGCATTCGTTCTGCCGTTTTAACTTTTGATCCCATTTCGGTCCCCCAAACTTGTCGGACCTAAAAATGTGTACCCAGCAGTGTTTGAACCGTGTTACATGCAGTTTAATACACTAGTCGCCACACACACACACACTGTCTCTATTTTTCTCAAATTTATTCCGGTCGTGCAGTTTGCCCGATTTGATCCTTTGCACGTCACTATTGACCCACAACGATTGGTCTGAGATATGCGTTTACGCCGACTCTCTAACTCTAGTTTTGAGCGTATTTGAATTTTTTCCCACGGTATATTTCTGCCGTTTTCGCAGTTATACTTTTCATATTTACCGAGGAATGGGCGAAACCCAAACGAGCTCTTTGTCCGAAAACAGTTCTTTCGCGGTTACCCTCATGATAGGTATGCGCACCACTTCCAAAATCACACAGGTAACTCACACACGAGGCGGCGTGTGTGGTTTACACACAACTTGGCCATGAACTGAGTGCCACCATATCAAGAAACGGCTGAGGATCGTGTGAGCACACAGGTGGCGGGCAGAAACGTGAAGCTATGCGCGGAACTCGCTGCTATTTCAGTTATTTGATGGCTCAAACTGCTGAAACACACTCGGTCAGTCGTGGGCCAGTGCCGTTAGCTGATGCCTCGAGGGCCCGGCCACTATGCGCGGGCCGTGGCATCCACGTAGCTGTTCAGCGGCTGTGTCGTAGAGCAGTCGGGAGCAGAAAAAAATTCTTCTGGGTGACTGGTTACAGAACATCACCAAATTACAGCAGTTCTACCAACGCTTCACCAGAATTCGACGAGGCCTGGACAATGCCTTATATGTTATTTGGGACTCGCAACGTGCAACTATTTTTTTCCTGCCCTGCGTTCACCTCTGGCTCTGTTACTCCCAGTTCTCCACAATTTCCTATCTTGCCAAAACGGCTTCCGAGTTTAAATCACTACCGCGTGAGTCTTAATTTTTTTTTTTTTTTTTTTTTTTTTTTCAACCCATAATGACGTCGTTATCACTTTCAGCAGCTATCTGGTCCTCAGTGAAGCCGATACTCAAAATCTACTTCATTATCGCCACAGGGTTCATTCTTGCAAGAAAGAAGCTTTTGACGGTGGAAACGTCGCGAAATTTGAGTGATTTGGTGGTCACTGCTGCGTTTCCGAGCTTGATATTCAGCAAAATTGTCCAAAATATCTCGTACACCGATGGTAAGACAATTGGAGTGTTAGTGTTCATAAACTGCTTGCTTCTACTTGTCGGGTTCAGTGTCGGCGTGGTTCTCAACTTGGTCACTCCCAACCCAAAGAACTTTTTCTATGGCCTTCTTTGCTTATGTATGTACAACAACAACGGTGACTTGCCCATCGCAGTGGTCCAAGGTCTTCCAAATACCGTGTTCACTACTGAGCAGGTAGACAAAGGCGTGGCATATATCAACATTATCACTTTGGGCTCGTTGTTCACGTTTTTCAATTTTGGATACAGTCAAACGCTTGGGTTGGACTTCAAGTACGAGAAAGAACAGGCCTTAGAGAAGGAGCGTGAGCAGGAAAAGGAGCATCAACAACAAGAAGAAAAAGAACAGCAGCAGCAGCAGCAGCAGCGTCAGAAACAACAGCAACAACAACAAGAACTCGGCGATCAGGCACACGATACCACATCCATAGACTCGGACGACGCTAGACGTCCTGAAACTGGGAGTTTTTTATCAAGAACGAGATCAGCGTTGTCTACTGCTATTTCAACATCCCAGGGTGAACGCAACAACGTCCTTTTTGAGTACAGTGAGGCCCACGAGCCGCAGACTGAGCCGGTTCCGGTGGACGAGTTAAACGTCATACGCACGCGAAGTGTAGACATCCACACAGTGCACAAAATTGAGGAGGACGACGACGACGAGAAAAATTCGGACTCAGATACCAAGGAAGTGTCCAAAAATTTCAAGTATTGGATCATCCAGTTTGGCAAGGGCATGTTCTACGTCTTGTCGAACTTTAGAAAGCCAGCATCTTTGGCGCTTTTGTGGGGGCTTATTGTATCACTAATTCCGTGGACAAAGGCGTTGTTTGTGACCTACAAAAAGCACGTAAACTACCCAGATGCGCCAGATTTCCAGCCTCCACTCCATTTTGTCATCGATACACTAACATACATCGGGAACTCAGAAGTTCCTTTGGGGCTTTTGTTGCTTGGCGCTACGCTTGGAAGAATGCAGGTGAAATCCATTTCAAGAGAGGTTGTGATTCCAGCAGTGGCACTTACAGTGGTCAAACTCATTGTTATTCCCATTGTGGGCATTGCAATTTTGACGCAGTTGCGCAAGAAGAACTTTTTTGTTGATGACATGGCATTGTTTTTAGCCGTTGTCAACTGGGGCTTGCCTTCCATGACAACACAGATTTACATTACGGCCTTCTACACACCAATAGAAGGTCCATACTTTCAGATGGACTCGATTGGATTGAACTTATTGATCCAGTATATGGTCCTAATATTCTCGTTTCCAATTCTCATGGTGTACACACTAAAGTGTGTTTTGAATTACTAATTTAATATAATTGATGGTTGATTAAGTATAGGCGTAGAGTCATCTACATAGATTTTACAATGATTAACACTGAACAAAAATGGTGCCCCTCACATTATATTACAGAGTATGTACAAAACAATTAGAAAAGGTCAACGAAGATCCTAGTTTTGGTCAATTCACAGAATTCTTTCCGAAAGTATATTGTCTCACGTTTGTCAACTAAAAATTGAGTTATCCTTTGGTGTTCGGATCATGCTTCATATCGTTTTGCTTCTTCACCTGTCATCAATTACATACTAATTTTGTGCAAATTTTGTGCAAATTAGTATGTGATTGTTAAGCCATTGCGAGTATCTACCTCAAACTGCAGTCAATCAGTCGACCTCAATCTCTTCGTCAAAATCATCATTGTTGTCGGCTCCATTGTTATTGTTATTATTATTATTATTATTATTATTATTATTGCTGTTGCCATTATTGTTGTCGTTATTATTTGTACCATTATTAGCACCAGTACCATCATTTGTACTTTCATTATTGACACCGGTGTTCACTCGGTTCGTTGGGCCAAAGTTAGATGATGTATAAATCTGTGGAGGCTCATTACCCCTTTGTATTGCCGTTATAAACATCGACTCGTTATCGCCGTGTGCACCCATTTGTCTTTGCAAAACCGGCGCAACGCTTTGTAAAAGCATATCTCCAAGTCTGTATAATGGTTGCTCGGCACCTACAAGTGTTCCAGCACCGGTGCCGGTTCCCGTGCCTGTATTTGCACCGTTTTCAGGTCTTGCAGCAACACCAGATGTCGGCTCGGTTGCTCTTTCTACTTCCACATCATCGGGATCATTTCTGTTCACCTCTCGAATGCCAGAAGTGGAAGGCTGCATAAAATTTCTCCGTAATCTTGTGCCATTTGTATCACCAGGTGTTGTCGTGCGAGTAGTTCTGAATGATACCCCCGCAGGTAATCCGTTGATATTCACCTGTGCTGTCACAGGAGCATCTCCATTTAAACCACCCGGATTGAACACTTCGCCTAACAACTCTTCCCACCGGAACAATCTATCCGGGTTTTCTGGTGTTTCCAAAGGATTTCCGTTTGTTGCATTTCTGCCAGGACCAAAAAGCACATCGTTACCCAATACAAACGACTCTTGCATGTTTCTAGGTCTCTGATACTGGCGTTTGTACCGGCTCAAAAATGGCTCAATATCCTTTCTTATTTCTTTTATCGTTTCTTCCGTAATTCCCTGCTGACGAGCACGTGACTCTGCAATTCTGAACCCTTTGGCACATTGTGAGAACAAAATCGCTGACGATTGTTTTGTAACCTTAGCCACGTACTTATCTTTATGGAACTTGTTTGCATTTTCGAGCTCTTTGGGCAAAATTAAACCTTGTGACAGCTTCAATGCGTTTGCGTAGCTTTTCATACTTTCAAAAGCGTTACCCAAAAACAAGTATGAGTATGCCAATCTTGTGTGCCCAATAGTAAAATTTGGAACTATCTCAATGGCTTTTTTCAAATCTTTTATCGCCAGTTGATGATCATCCAATTCTTGAAACATGGCAGCTCTGTTTGACAATAAAATAACATTTTCTGGCTCGTATACCAACGCCTGCGAATAATAACTCAACGCCAATGCCTTATTTGTCTTGTTTACTTCGTTTCCTTTAACCTTCAGTTCATTAGCCATGATGTGTCTTGCACTGCATGTATCTCTTTTTTGAGCCAAAGTCAGTTCGTAACTTCTAATAAAGGACATTATGAGCGCCATACTAAAGTTTGGCACATCATCCGGAATCTCCAAATCTTTCAACATTAAAAATCTATATCTTGACAAAAGATTAGCACCTGTCGTGAAAGAATCCGAGTAACTTGAATCGTGGAAGTATGTGTTCAAATCTAGTAAAATTGCAGACAAGAGATCCGGTACAAGACAGTACGGATCCAAATCGTGGCGATAATGAGTGAGATCAGGCTTTAGCTGCGATGTTTTATTCTTGTTTTTCTCAATCAAATGCTGCAAACCAGCCTGAGTAGTTACGCTGTTGTAATTGAACCAGCCATAGTATAACAAGTCCAAAAGTTGCCGTTTGACAATTTCACTGCTTCTCAATTTTGTTTCATCGAACGAATCGACATTAAGTACATGATTTAACTCTTCTAAATTCTCCTCGTCATAGTAACGAAACCAAGCATATTTTCTCAAATCTTTGGCAACCTTATCCAGCTTATAAAATCCGGCCAATCTTTCTGTAGTGGCTCTCTCTGGGACTGGGAACTTTGATTTTGGAATAAGGTCTTTAATTTTCTCCAAAAGCGAGGCCACACTATGAAGAAAGCAAAACATCTGTGAATTCGTAAGTACGTCCTCAAACATTGTTTGTTCGTCTAGATCGCCAAACAGCATATCTGTATATTTTGCGTTGATAGTCAAATGAGGAGGTCTAATTTCTTGACAAGAAAAGTTGTGGACATTTTTTCTTGAAGGCAAAAAAAAAAATACCACCATTGTCACGTGCATATTAGCATTAGATATAAAATTGTGCTAGAACATGATGGAGAAATCAGGAGAACACTTGCAACAAATTATCAATTTCTTGACGGAAAATCAAGGCGAAAAAGAAGCCAAAAAGTGATTATTCAGAAGCAAAAGAAAATCTACAAACTAAG
Organism: Saccharomycopsis lassenensis; assembly: GCA_031125475.1. Lineage (NCBI taxonomy): Eukaryota > Fungi > Ascomycota > Saccharomycetes > Ascoideales > Saccharomycopsidaceae > Saccharomycopsis > Saccharomycopsis lassenensis. The sequence continues at coordinate 248,070 of JASTUK010000015.1, forward strand.
ACTATCCCAAGCAAACATTTTAAGCAGATTCGATTTGCATGTGTCGTTTTTTAATTTTTAAAGGCACTGATGATATCCGGTTGTCAAACTTACTTACAAGGCCAGCACACCTGATCATCAACCAAAGTTATGACTCAAGACTAAGATTAGATCTCAGACGTCCAATGAATGGTGATGGATTTGGGCTCGGTTATTATACCAATGATTTCATGGGTAACATTGACAAGAACGGACCATGTGTTTTCAGAGCAATTACGCCAGCTTGGAACAACCAAAATTTGGAGGTACTAGCAGAGAAGACCCAGTCGAAACTCGTTTTTGCCCATGTTAGAGCCCTGACTTACGGTCTGTTAAGCGAGACCAATTGCCACCCGTTTGTGTATCACTCGTTGATGTTTATGCACAATGGAGGAATAAGCAACTTTGCAAAAATGAAGAGAAAGATCTTGAACCTCATCGATGAAGAGTTCTTTTTGTACATCCAAGGCAGTACGGACTCTGAAGTATGCTTTGCCCTCTTTTTGCACTGTTTGAAACAGTTGGGTTGTGACCCTAGCAAAAAAGGTGGGAATTTCGGCGATAAGAACCTCAGAGAGGCTTTGAAACAAACTATTGCTACAATCAACCTTTTCACGGACGAGCTACTTGAAAGCAACGGTGACATTGTGCACGAGCCTTCATTGATGAACTTCGCAGTAACTGACTCTTCATCGGTGGTTATTTCTAGATACATTAGTTCCAAAACACAGGAAGCAGCGTCGCTTCATTTTGCGTGTGGGTCTGCATTCACAGAGTCACTGCCAGGGCAGTACATTGTCGAGAGATTGGACAGAAAGCACGATGTCATCATGGTTGCCAGCGAGCCGTTGACATTTGAGAGAAACGATTGGATTACGGTTCCAACAAACACACTTTTGACTATCAAGAACCAGACTGTGTTGTTGCATCCAATCATTGACAAGTATTACCAGCCGGACTTGGTAAGAGGCCGAAGCAGCGATTTCGCCATCAGCAAAGGTTTAATGGGCCCAGTTCCAATCGAGAACAGCGATTCTGCAGTTCCACCACTTGAAAGAGAAGGCAGAATGAGCCAGGTGCCCAGGGCAACGACTCAAACAGTGAAATAGTTGCCAAAAAAAAAACTATAGATGCCCAGCCACAAGGTGCCAGAAGCCGCCCTTGAAACACTCTATACTCTACAAAACTTATAGAACAGTCCTATAATACTCATATATTATTATCACATAAAATTGTAAGCAAGGCACGTACTTACTCAGGACCAGCATCTAAACTTCCTCACGTGACTGTTCCTAAATTAGCTATTGTTTTGCTTTTATTTGTAAAAAAAAATGTCCGTTTATGTCTGTCTATATGTGTGTGTGTGTGTTTTTTTTGACACTCACTATCGATAAACTCTTACTTACCGCACTACTGCCGGCCGGGTAACCTCATCCGCGTCCGCTTTTTCAGTCGCACCCATTTTTGAAATTTTCTATTTATCCTTAACAACTGTTTACAATGTCACAATCGCCTATGGGAAGACAGAGCGGGCAGCCGATTTTGCCTGCGGTCAACTTGGAGAACCAGACGACTTACTACAATCTTCCGCCGCTCGGGTCGAATCGGCCTGCGGCTAATTATCAGGCTCCACATTTGTACGACAACAAGAACGGTGCTCAACAGTACAACAACACGATAAAGCCAATAACCAACGGATTGGGCAATAGGGCCGGGGTACCTAGTGCAGCCATGGTTTCACCACAGTCGAGCATGCCTGTTAGAAGGCTCAATATTGAGGACGCTTTAACATACTTGGACCAAGTGAAAAGCTGTTACCAAAACAACTCAGAAGTATACAACAAATTTCTTGACATCATGAAAGACTTCAACACGCAAAAGATTGATACACCGGGGGTGATTGAACGCGTTTACACACTTTTTGGTAACAAGTCTGCCCTTATTCAAGGGTTCAACACGTTTTTGCCTCCAGATTATAGTCTTACGTATTCGCAGGACCCAAACGATCCTGCACCAATTAAAATTACAACACCTTCAGGCACAATAAGCAGGGCGATCTCTGGTAACGTTACAACAAGTCCTGCCCCAAATGTTGCCAGTGGTGTCAACTCGGCCGGATTAGGCAACCAGTACCAGGAAGCGAGTGAACACATTGAAATGGACGACGCCATTAATTATGTCAACAAAATCAAGATCCGGTTCAACAAACAGCCACACATTTACAACAGATTTATCGAGATCTTGCAGACTTTCCAAAGAGAACAAAAACCGATTCAGGAGGTGTATCAGCAAATTTCGGTTTTATTCAAGGATGCTCCAGATTTATTGGGGGACTTTCAGAAGTTTTTGCCAGACGTGGATTCGTATAACACTCTGTACAACGAGCAAGCGCCGGTACAGCAGTCAGGAGTTTATGACTACCCAACGAGATCTGTGGAATTACCACCAATCGGCAACTTTAATGCAAACACGAAAAGTGATGAAGCCATCGAGAAACCGGATGAGAGAGTTATTGAAGAGCCCAAGGAAGTCTCCCCCTATGCTTATGAAATTGCGTTCTTCAATAAAGTGAAAGAGCATGTGGGCGACAAAACTGCCTACGGCAATTTTTTGAAGCTCATAAACTTGTTTTCAAACGAAGTTATTGACAAAGCAACCCTTTTGGCACGCGCACAGACCTACATTGGCCTGAACGAGGAGTTATATGAGTGGCTTTGGAAATTTGTTGGATTTGAAGCCGCAGAAATTGAGAATGAGGAGGCTCAACGCCAGCATTTCGAGTACAACTTATTGGAGCTGTGTGGACCACTGTATAGACAGTTACCCAAACTGGAAACCTACGACAAATGCTCAGGCCGTGATGAGATGTGTTGGAGCGTTTTAAATGACGAATGGGTAGCACACCCAACGTGGGCTTCGGAGGATTCTGGGTTCGTGGCTCATAAAAAGAATGAATACGAAGAAGTGTTATTCAAAATTGAAGAAGAAAGACACGAGTACGATTATTACTTAGAGTCGAATTTGCGCACAATCCAGGCTTTAGAGACAATTGCCAAGCAGATATTGGCTATGACCCCCGAGGAAAAAGAAAGCTTTTCGTTGAAAGATGGATTACACACAAGCTCGCAAACAATCTATCAAAAAGTTATAAGAAAAGTTTATGGGGATGAAGCAGGCATGAAAGTGATTGATGCGATGAAAAACCTGCCTGTGAGCGCGATCCCAATTGTCTTGCGCAGATTAAAGTTGAAAGACGAGGAATGGAGAAGAGCCCACAGGGAATGGAGTAAAGTGTGGAGAGAGCAGGAGTCCAAAGTTTACTTGAAGCTGTTGGACCACTTGGGTTTGAATTTTGCCACAAACGACAAGAAGTACTTAAATGCAAAGCACTTAGTCACAGAAATCAACGGATTAAAGTTGGAAGAGTTGCACAAAAAATTGGCTAGATCAAAGACTTTGAAAGAGCCTAGCTGTTTGTTTTTGAGCCACCAAGTGGAATATGAACTCAAGGACAAAGACATTTATGTTGACATAATTCGTTTGTTAACCAATATGTTGAGATCATTCACAAGCTACACAAAAGAGGAAGTTATTGACTACGCGAACTTTTTGGTTTTAATTTTCAAGACATTTTTCAGTTTGGACTCTGCTCTGTATGCTAAATTGTCTGAGAAAGTGATAGCGTTGTTCAAGCCAGAGAAAGAAAGTGAAAAAGAAAAGTCAAAGTCGAAAAAAGAGGACACTAAAAAGCCCAAAAAGAGTGGAAAAGATGACAAGGATAGCAATGAAAAGAAGAGCTTGGACGAGAAGGAGGGAGCCGAATCGGACGACTCTGAAAAAGTGGTAGAAGTTCAAGAAGAAGAACTTGAGTTTGCCGACTCGTTCTCGGATTTCCATCAAAAATCTCACAAGAAGCAAAAAGTGAATGAAGAGGAAGTGAAGGCTGCAGAAATTAGCGAGTTTGCAAAAGTTGTGAACGAAAGCAAGTGGCAAGGAATTGGATTGAACAGCTCCACATTTATACTGCTTGACACTCAAGTGGAAGACGTGCATTTCTTTGCTAACACTGATATTTACTTCTTCTTTAGAATTGTTTGCGTTCTTTATCAGAGGCTTGCCGAAGTAAAGCTGATGAGTGGGATCGTTTTGGAAAAGATAAAATCGGAAGAGCCGGCTTTTGTTAAAAGCCTCGGTTTAGTTCCACAAAGTGTTACGCAATTCCAATCATATTACAAAGACGAAAATGTTTACGAGCAGACGATCAAGTTGGTAAGTAGTTACTTGAGCGGGACTTTGGACAGAAACTCGTTTGAGGAAACTTTGAGACAAGCCTACTGGAACAAAGCATACAAGTTGTTTTCGATCAAAAAAGTGCTTATGGACTTACTCCACTACATGAAGAAATTGATGACTCCTGAGAGCGTGAATAATAAGTTGCTACACTTGTTTGAATCACAAATGGGCAAAACAAAGTGGAGTGACAAGATTGAATATCAGAAAGCGGTGCGGACTTTGATTGGCCTGGAAAACATGTTCAGAGTCAGTTATGACAAAAAGGACGAAAAAGCTCTCATTTTTTTCGTTGGGTGCGATGACTTAAAGTTGCTGAAGAAAGATTTTGAACTCAGTGACTGGCAAACGTACCTCTCAAACTACTTGACACTTTTGACAGAGCAGAGCTCTGTAGACGATGTTGAGCCTTATATTAAAATAGCCTCTGATGCAGATAAACAGATTTTGCAAACTGGGCACGAAAAGTTGAAGTGTAGTAGTGTTAGTGATGGGTACAAGTTATACTATAGTGCAAATTAGACGCCTACACAGAGTAATAAAAGTATACTAGGACATTTTTTGTTAAATTAGTTGTATCCCATTTGTTTTTTGTATCTCTCGACCTCTGCGCGCGACAATAAGTCCCCATTGTTCCATCTTGCGGACGAACTGCGGCTCACCATGTCCCTTTTGGAGCCTGATTTCTGATAATTTTTGAAAATCTCTTCTAAGTTCAACGAACCGATAGGCCCGAATACTTTGTCAGGGTCCACAGACTGTTGATTCTTCAAAATGCTTTTCAAATCCGGCGAATTTGCCCACGACTGTAACACACTAGGATCTTCGTCGTCAGATGAATCAGAATAAATCTCTGGTAAAACAGTTTTTGGTTTGCGAATCGAACCAGAAGACAAGTTCAGCAAAATCAGCAGGTTCAGCAGATTGGAGTTTGGCGTCAACGTAATTGGAGGGTTAATCCTTTCATTATTAACATTCACGGCACTTGCATTTTTGATGAGTGTCGTCTTCATCAATTGTGAGCCCACAAATTTAGATGGTGTACTTGTTTGAATATGAACATTGTCGATGCTTAAAGCTGTCAAACTACTGTTCTTCTTCAACTCGGTCACAGACTCGGGTCTTTCTTCGCTTGACTTGCGTTTTTTGTTTGTAGGTTCTGCTTTAGACAGCTCATCCAATTTTCTTTTCTCCGACTGAATGCTTTCATTTTTGAGCGCATACAACTTTTTGCCTGCGTACAAACCCACCCCTTTGCTTCCAATTGCGCCTTTAATGATTCTATGGCTTTCTTCCAACTTGTCTGCCTTGACTGAGCTTTGTGTTGGTTTTTGTATTGGTCTCTGTATGTTCTGTTTCTGTGGTATTCTCGTAGGGGAGCTATCAACTGCCTTCTTCTCAAGTTTCTCAATGCCTTTTGCAACGCCCTTTGGCATGTTGCGGTTTAATGAGCTACTAGATACGTTACGTAACACTCTTTCGGGGCTCTTAGAGACCTTAGATGGGTTTCTTTGGGGGCTATAAACTCTTTTAGCGTTTCTTGCGCCCATTTTGGTAGCCTCGGAGTTCGTAGCGCTCCTAATGTTTGGTTTCACAGTACGTGCAACCGGCTTAGTAGGACTTTTTGAAGGACTTCTAGTAAGTTTACTAACAAGTTTCGAAGGACTTCTTGTGATGTTCGAAGCAACACTTCTAACTGGACTTTTGGCGGAGCTTCTCACTGGGCTTCTCAAAGCACTCTTGAACTCGGTAGGTTTCACAACGTCTCTCACTGAACTTTTTTGGTCGTTTGCAGGCACTCTAACAGGGCTTCTCAGTGGACTTCTCAGTGGGCTTCTCAGTGGACTTCTCTGCGGACTTCTCAGTGGACTTCTTGAGGATTGTTTTGCCGCACTCGCAGTCGTAGGTGCAAGCAACCGAGAAACAAACAGATTGGTGCTCTTTTGCGTATGCGTGGTTGGTGCTGTAGAGACACTTGAAGTCTGCGATACCAATGAAGCCGTTGATTTCAGAGACTTCATCGAGCCTGAAGAGCTTATTGGTTCGTTTTCTTTGTGTCGAAATAAGCTCTTAGCGCGAGTCAAGGCGGTAGAAATGTAGTGTCCCAAACCAGGTGACGTTTGCTCTTGTGGCTCTGTGGACTTTGAAACTGGTGACAATGAACGTGGAGCACGATTTTCTGATTCGTTGATTTTTGAAAGCATCGTTTTCGATGTCATCTGTATCTTATTTGGCAGTAAACTTGTTTTTGGTGCCGCTATTGGAGTTTTACCTGGTAATGGCGCAAACTGCTTTCCAGATGATTTTCTTGAAAGTCTCAGCTTGATCGGCGACTCTTCTTCGTAAAACGCGTTTTGGTTGATTTGATTATTCACATTGTTGACACTCTGAGCATCGTTGCTACCGTGTAACTTGAATACGGGTTCCAGCAATACCGGCGAAGTCAAGTACAACGGATTGATGGTGATTGAAGATTTCTTTTTGGTGGAGGCTTTGTGTTGTGCTGGCACCTTGTTACCATTGCCGCTCCTTGTTTGTCGCTGGAAGTCTAGCTGTACTCTAGCAACTTGTTGCTTCTTTGCCAGCTTTTTCGGCGACTTCAACACCAGCATCATTTGCTCGCTGCTATCAACAGTAGTAATTTCGCGCATCTGGTCATTCAACCACTCGAGCTCGGCCATGGCCATGGTCTCAAACTGAGTAACTTCTTTGCAAACTGCAGAACTGAACTCAGCCATCTCTGAAGCGATCCATTTAGATGTTCCTGGCGTAGCCACAGACTTTGCGTTCTGGGAGGCCTGAAGGATCCAGAAATTGTCCATATTTGTTTTCTTAGCAAAGGTTTATCTGGTATTATGTGTCTTGCAAATTTGTATTATTCGCTCCTTGATAGCCAGGATCACTTTGGCAACGAAGAAAAAAAAAGCGTTTGTTTACCTCTGTGTTTACACTTTCCGCAAATAGTGGTCACGTGATGACACTTGAGTTTTCGGACTGAAAGTTGCAGTGTTTTCGATCATCACATCAGATTGAGTGTATTTTTTTTTTTTACTATCGTATTTCTGCAACTTTTTGCTTTATATTATGTTGTAAAAGAGTTTGATAACTGGTTTTTCTACGCTGTGCACTACAATTATTTATATATATTGTTTCTCTCTTGACATGTGGACACATCAAATCAAATTAACGTGTAAATGAAAAAAGGCAAAATTATTTGAGAATTTTGAAGCTCACGAATTGGATTTAAAAAAAGTAAAAAGTTTTAGCTTATTTCCATTTCCACCTCCATTCCAGGCTCTAGTATATCTCCTTCGCTGTAGCAAGAACGTTTTGATTTCCGTTTGTTTTGATTTCGTTTGTTTACCTTTTTGAAGTTGTTTTTCACTGTTCAGTCACGTGCACACGCAAGCCTTTTTCGTGAGATTTATTTATTTATTTTCCTTCAATCTTTTGTTTGTTTATGTTTATAGCATGTCGAAAAGAGCGCCAAACAATTCAGCTACAAACGTCCCAGTGATCGAATTCTTGAAAGGCCGCATTTATTTGGGTGCCTACGACTTCAACCCCGTCAGTACTGACGAATTGGTGTATTTCACAGTCGAAGATGCCTTGCCATACAATTCGTTTCATTTGGATTTTGGTCCTTTGCACATTGGACATTTATACAGATTTGCCGTGGTTTTACATAACGTGTTGAACGACGAAAATAACCAGGGCAAGGCCATTGTGTTTTATTCCTCTACTAGTGCTAAAGCACGGGCAAATGCTGCTTGTTTGTTGTGTTGCTACATGGTTCTAGTTCAATCATGGTCGCCTCATCAGGTTTTGCAGCCAATTCTGCAGATTGACCCTCCAGTTATGCCATTTAGAGACGCTGGATACGCGAATGCCGATTTTGAGATTACAATACAGGACATTGTTTATGGTATTTGGAGAGCCAGGGAACGTGGTATGATAGAATTGACTAGTTTCAACCTTGAAGAGTTCGAACAATATGAGCGTGTTGACCAGGGAGATTTGAATATTGTTTCCAAAGACTTCATTGCATTTGCTTCTCCGCAGCAGGCGAGACCTGGTGCGCCTTTAAATGAACCATTCAAAAAAGTTTTGGGTTTTTTCAAAAAGCACGATGTTAAGTTAGTTGTCAGATTAAATAGCCATTTGTACGACAGTCAAGAGTTCACAAAACGCGGCATCAAACACATAGACATGATCTTTGACGATGGTACGTGTCCAACCATGGAATTTGTGCAAAACTTCATAGGTGTGGCTGAAGGTGTTATCAAAGAAGGTGGAAAAATTGCAGTGCACTGCAAAGCCGGTTTGGGAAGAACTGGCTGTTTGATAGGTGCACATTTGATTTATACACACGGCTTTACGGCCAACGAATGTATTGGATATATGAGAATGATTCGTCCAGGAATGGTTGTGGGACCACAGCAACACTGGCTTTACTTGCATCAACACGAATTTAGATCATGGAGATATACAATGGTGTTGGATACTGTGGCAAACAGCAAATTGTCTGGCTATTCTTCGTTAATACCGTACGAAGTGTATAAAGCGAGACACAAACTGATCAATTCCTCTATTGTGTCCAGCCATAGTAGTAGAAGAAGAGTTTCTGGAAGAATGAAGAAATCACTTCATACAGCTGTGCCAGTACAGGCTCCTGGCCAACCTAGAAAGGGTGATAATGGTAGATACGTGTCAAATTCATTCATTACAAATAACTCTGACGACGATGACTATGAGAACATTGATGAAATGGAGGAGTCAAAGCCAACATTGGACGAGATCTCGATTGACAAGGAAAACAAGGTAGCTGAAGACTCTATAGAAAGTGGAAAATCATCATCAAGCTCAGAGGAGCATCATACAAGTGCTTCCAAGGTTTCTGAACTGAGAAGTACTCATGGTTCTCCTAAAAATCTTAGAAGACGCCATGGTGCCGACAAGAATTTGGAAGACTCAATAACTAGCTCACCTACAAAAGAGGTGTTCACCATTAGAGCTGATGAGGATCAGGTAATTGAAGAGAACGATAACGGAATAAGTACTCCGCCAAGACACAAAATTGATGAGAAGGCAAAAACATCCAATAGTGTTTCAAGACGTACAAGAAACAATACGGGCAGTGCTACAAGCTCACCGCAGTCTTCTTGGAGAGTTTTGAGATCAATAACGTCGCCAAACTCTAAAAATCAGAATATATCGTCTAGCAAAACGAGTACGCCGATTTCTGCATCATATTCAAAGAAAGATACCATAGACGTTGCGAAAGTAAAGAGTCGTTCGAGTGCTAGAAAGGTGAAAGTTACGAGTCCCGGAACCGTCGGTAGTGTGCAGAAGAGTGGTAGACGAAAGAGTTAAGTTATATCTTTTGTGATATCAAAGTCATGTGTACAAGTGTAACGGGGAAAGTGTGCTCTCCTAGATCATTATTAAAGTGCTATTTTTTTTTCTGTTTATTAATACATTATCAGCCCTGGAAAACTATAAAGCTCTTTCGCAATTAATATACCACTGAGCCAGTGACATCAGCTTTTGTGACATGCTCTAAACTGTAGTAAACAGACGTATACGTGGTTGTATATGGTACATCAGTGACATGAGAAAGTCTGAATAACGTAGTAGTTTTATCACAATCAGGAAGGCGTGAGTACGTGGTGTACAAACTATAAACCGGCTTGGTGCCAGTTAAAGTTCGTGTTGTCGTATATGGACTAAACAACGTTTGAGTCTCAAGACTCTCGGCCAAACAAGCAAAAATCACGAGTAAGTATAAAAGGTGGCACACTTTTGTCGAAGTTTGGCTATAATATAAAGAGATGTTAGTAGAGACAAAACCAAAGAATATCATTGTAAAAATGTTGAGAATTTCAATCAATGAGTAAAATGGAAGGAAACAAAGAGGCTCAATTGCTTTTATATTTTTTTCACAAATTTTACAAGTTGAAGCAAACAAGGATCTCAGCAACAAAAGTTGGGGACTTTCATGTTACTCGGAGGTGCATACCACTGTGCTAATTTACTGCTGCACTCATGTCAAGAAAAAAATAGTTCGGGACAATAGCTTTTTTTTTCTCTGCATTAACGTTGTGCATATATCCTGGTTGACAGCTTGTAATAATTAACCTTGCTTAATTCAGCCAATGTTTTGCGTTCTATTCCTCTTCTGATCGCCAATTGCGCTTGCATAAAATTATCGGAGCATTCCATGACAAGCCAATAATGTCATTGCACCATTGGGAGAGAAGTGGGGCTATTCCAACTTGGGCGGCGAGCCACCCATCTAAAAGGATAGTGCACCGAAGTAACCGAAAAACATCATTTATGCACCCTTGCACCGCGATTATATTTAGAAAAATTTATGTAATAAGAGTAAAATTATTTCACACCCATCACGCCTTCTCACCAATTTAATTTAGTGTTAACACGTTTTCAACACAGGCATTCGATTTGCAGCTCTTTTCAATATTGGGCAAAAACAAGGGATCTTTTTTCTATAAAGAGCTTTTTTGCACAGTTTAATACGGACCAGTATACCAGTATTAAACGGTTATATTATATAATTGACTCACAGCTTTTTTCAATCTTTGAACAATTTTGTCAGGCAACAAAGTCGATACAATACCCTAATCACTAATAACGTCATGATAGAAGCAAGCTCACACATGGCCTCAAAGGATGATGCCAAACTTGGAATTCCAAGACTCGAAGATTACGGCATTTCACCAAAGACAGGATTTGTGCCAGAAACTTTACCAATTTTGAAGTTACCACAGGACTATTATGGCCCATGGGAAAATTTAGCGCAAAATTTGCCTTCGTTGATACTCAATAGAACACTCAGATCAATTGTCGATGAGAAACTTGAAGTTCTAGACTGCAAATTTTTGGAAACTGAAGCTCAATGGCAGCGTGCGTACTCTATACTTTGTTTTCTTACGCACGCCTATGTTTGGAGTTACAACGATGAACCTAGACAAGAATTGCCGCCACAGTTATCCAAACCTTTGTTACAAGCCTCTGAATACTTAGACTTGCCTCCCGTGGCTACGTACGCTGGTCTAGTATTATGGAATTTTAAGCCTGCCATTTTGCTTAATGGTGAAAAATCACCAGAGAGAACGATTGACTTGGAGCGCGACAACTTCAGTACAATAACCACATTCACAGGATCTGTTGATGAGAGCTGGTTTTACCTAGTGAGTTGCCATTTTGAAATAGCTGGTGCCAGATGCTTGGACGTGGGTTTGAAAGCTTTGCAAGCAGCCACAGAGAATAAGCCTGACCTTGTGGTTCAGAATCTCCAGGAATTGGCTCAACTGATAGACGCATTGGGAACTTTGTTGATGTCCATGGAAAAAATGTGTGATCCTCACGTTTTCTATTTTCGGATTAGACCTTTTTTGGCTGGTTGGAAAAACATGGCAGAGTATGGGTTCACTGGCGGGTTAATCTATAATGATGGGACTGAAAAACACAAGAAAGAGTATGCAGGAGGCTCAAATGCTCAGTCTTCATTGATACAATACTTTGACGTTTTATTGGGTGTGAAACACTGGCCTACGGGATTCAGACCTCATAGCAAAGGGAATGATAAAAACTCCACGTTGATTCTGGAGCTGTCGGACATCAACAACAAAGAAACAAATTTTATGGAATCTATGAAATTCTATATGCCAAAACAGCACCGAGAATTTTTGGATCATTTGGAACATACGAGTGTCCTCAAAAAATACGTGGAATTGAACGGTAAAGATATACCCGAACTTTTGTTATCATATGATGCCTGTCTTGCTATGCTCAAACTGTTCAGAGACAAGCATATTCAAATCGTAACAAGATACATTATCATTCCTTCTAGATCGCAGAACTCGAGCAAAACAATCAGAACTGGTTTAGCAAGCAAATCAGTTGCTGAGATTTCTGAAAATGCCAGTAAAGGTACAGGCGGAACAGCTCTTTTGCCGTTTTTGAAACAGTGCAGAGATGAAACTGGGGATCCAGCTGCGGGCTCTTGGGGTAGAAGAATTTTATCAAATGGCTTATTATCGTTGAAATATACGAAACCAGCCGGAAAGCTGGAAAAAGACAGCGTGGGGCACTGGTAAGGTTTGAAAGTCTTTAATTATAGGTGGTTTGAGGAGGTGAGCATGATAATTAGATCAAAAAGTCTCAAAAAGACTTTTTATATTTTACCGAGAAAAATCGGTAATGTTTTGGGAAATGCACGGATATATTACAAATACCAATGTAGTGCTCAAATGACTCGAGCGTGCTTCAATTGAAAGTCTTCTGTCACAGCCTCACCCTTAAAACTTGTGCATAGTCATATAACCTCCTGGTTCATCTCAAAAGCAAAGATGATTTGGTTCTTAATTTTTGCGGAACAGAATATATATAAAAAGTAACAATTTCAACTTTTGTGATTTTCTCGGAAAGCCTATTTGATTTTGCATAAAAATTTTTCCGGTTGAATCTCAAAAAGGAAAAAGAAAAAAAGCGATGAGATGAGGTGCGAAATAATTTCTTTTCTAGGAACAAAGAAAAAATCACGAATTTTATGAATCATTACTTTGCAATTTTTTTCTCATTATCAGTAAGAGTGGTATCAAGGCGAAAGTGAAGGAGTTTGTACACATTGAGATGCTTGGATTACTACTGCTTCCTGACGATGTTTTACAGCAGACTTTAGAATTTGCGTATCACCCAAGAAATAAGAGCAACCTAGTGTGGTTTTTTGAGTGTATTCCTTTAGTATGCAAAAGATTCAACAAAATCAGCGAGAGTATCAAGTACGACACCATCATACCATACAAGTCCAAGACAGTACGAAACTTGTTGGAGAAAGAAGATTTTGAGCAGATAGCATTAAGGATTCGGAACTTGGATTTAACCAATTTTTTTTCAAATCCATATTTGGATAGAATGATCAATAACGAGGAGTTGTACAAGGTTCTTGTACAAGCCAAGAATTTGAGGAGTATCAAAGTAGCCAACACCCACAATTTCCAGCTAGATTCCAGAAATTTGAGCTTGATTTTTTACAAGTTGCCTAATGTTATTGAGATTGAATTATCTGGATTGAACGTCAGTTTGATTGACATTGATCTTGAGAATGACTTCAACTGCAAAAATTTGCAAATCTTGAAGTTAGACTCGTGTGAAGAAATTCCCAATGTTTTCTATGATAAGTTGATACCAAGCTTGAGCAACTTGAAAGCGTTGAACTTCACAAATTTTTACCTGTCAGGGTTTTCAAATAGCCAGTTTTTGGACAGATTTCCTAAATTTGCTTCCTTGAGACATTTGACCCTTCAAGATTCCAACCTTACCACAGATGAGATTTTTAATTTTTTCCAGTGTCAAAGTCAGTTACGCAATACTCTTGAAGAGTTGAACCTTGATACAAATGACTGCTATTTTTACAGGTTCGACTCGGACCAGCTCTCGCAGCTTTTCAATGTTTTAAAAGGCTCAAAATGTCTCAAGGTTGTAAACATCAATGGTCAAAGTGTTGACGATGACACTTTACGGTTATTGATTAACTTTCCATTGAAATCGCTTCAGATCAAAGACTCACAGGTTTCACTTACAGGTTTGCATGGTTTTATTGAAAACTGTCCGACCTTGAATTACCTCAACTTAGCTGGTGTGTCTAGCGTGGACGATGCTAATGAATCTGACATCAAGAACTTGCTTTCACACTCCAATATTTTGAGTATCGAGGTGTCGAATTATGCTGTGACAAAGTTTACCGTGCATGGGTGGACCAAATGTGAAAGAGATTTTCGCTCGTGGATAGTCAGAGAGTGCGTGTAGTTTACTTGTATATTGGCTTTTGCCAGATTTTTTTTAGGGGCTTGCTTTTGGGTTTTGTTAGTGGTTTCAGTTAAAGAAATACTTTTAATAGGATAATTATCAAAATATCAAATGTACTACGAAATTCAAAAATGCGTTTTTGTAAAAACGGTTTTTCTTAAGTCATTCAAGCATCTCGTCAAATACTCATCATTACACCCCGATCTAGTTTTGCACATAAAGTTAATACTTAGAAAGCTAACATCAGCACACCATTGCACGTCTAAGGTGTCTGGATGTATAATTAGCCAACCACAGAGCATGAAATAATCAGCGGAAAAGGGAAAAAAATTGCAAGACAGAAAAAACAGAAACTGCTTGAAGGACAACAGTAACAATGCTTAGAAATCAAATAACAAGCATACAGTTCAAAAGAAGTCTTTACAATAACATTTTGAAAAGTGATATCAATATCACGAAAAATGGAAAGACAAATATCACAGTAGGACATGGAGGCAGATCTTCAAGAACAGGATACACTGCAACTGTTTTTGGTGCTACTGGATTTTTGGGACGTTACTTAGTGAGCAAATTAGCAAGACATGGAACTGTAACAATGGTGCCATATCGTGATGAGATGAAAGCTAGATTTTTGAAAGTTCAAGGAGATTTGGGTGTTGTGAACTTTGTTGAATTTGATTTGCGTAACTTGGACAGTATCGATGATGCAGTCAAATATTCTGATATTGTGTTCAATTGTATCGGAGCTGACGCCAACACCAAGAGTTTTAGCATGGCCGACGTCAACATCGAAGGTGCCAGAAGAATTGCTAATGCCGCCAAGAAGTTCAACGTTCCAAGATTTGTGCATGTTTCCTCTCATTCTGCAGATCCAAACTCCAAGTCCGTTTTCTATGCCACCAAGGGAATTGGTGAACAGGTAGTGAAGGAAATCATTCCAGATGCTACTATTGTGAGACCAGGTGTTATGTTTGGCCGTGAAGATAAATTGGTGTCAAAATTGGGAAACCCAAGAAACTTGTTCACAGTCAACGACGGACAAGAAACCGTTTTACCAACACACGTTATGGACGTTGCCAAGGCTTTGGAACAAATAGGTTTCGACGACTCAACTGCTGGTAAATTGTATGAGTTGAACGGACCGGAAAGATTGTCTATTTCTGAGATTCGTGAATTGATGAAACCATTTACTAAAATCAACTACAGAAATATCAACTTGCCAAAACCTGTTGCTTTGAAAATTACCGAACTCTTGCAATTGCTTTGGTGGCCAATGGTCAACCCAGATCAAGTCGAGAGACAATTCCTTGATCAAGTTGTTAACAAGGACGTTTTGGGTTTTGCTGATTTGGGTATCACGCCAGATCCTTTGACTGACCACTTGTTCAGATACACTTACCAATTGAGAAACTACTTGCACTCGCACGATATGCCACCTACTCCTAAGGAGATTCGTGAATTAAAGAAATACGTTCACGTTATCGAGTGAACTTTTTAAATACAAGCCAACACATGTTTACGTAAATTAAGTTGTATACCATTCAGAAAGAGACTTTTTAAAAAAACATTCTAGCAACCTCCAAGATACCGCCCCCAACGAGTAAAAATGCAATCAATATGAACCATCCTGTAGATATTGGCATATTGTATGATTTCTTAGGCTTGGCCTTGCCCATCGAGTTCATTTGGGTTTTGAAAAACTTGTTGTTTGCCTTTCTTTGTTTGAGGGTCTTTGGGACTGGTTTGGCCTGTTGTAAGTATGCTCAATGTGCAGTTGTGTTTTATAGCTCAAAACCTGTTCTATATGCCGCACTTAGACTTACCATCTTGTTCAATTTATCCTGTTTGTTGTGTTGTTAATTTTTGAAACTTTCAAATCTTCGAACTGAAACTTTCAAAAAATACTACGCAGGCCTAGCTCACGTGACTGTACTTTCTCTAGATAGATATGTAGATAGATAGATATCTACCACTGCTACAAAATTACTTATATTTACCAACAGCTTTATATACTATTTACAGGAGTTCTGGTATTCAAATCTGCAAATCCTTTTGCCACTCCAGAGCTGCTTTGAGAAACAACTTCAAGTACTTGTCGTTGCAATTGTCGCTGAACACATTTTTAGCTCTAGCAGTCAAAATGTTTTCTACTGATTTCTCATTTTGAATCCAATTTTCGAGCTTCTTCACAATCTCGTACTTCTCATTCAACTCATTTTCATAGTCTTCCATTGCATAAGGATTGGTTCTTAGGTCAAACTTTAGCTCCTCGGGCTTATTATCCTCTTTGATGGCCAGGCGTAGATCTTGGGCCACCTTGGAACATTCCTTGAAAATCTGCAATCGCTGCTGCCATGATTCCGTGTGTATTTTATAAAGACTTGAACAGTCACCGTGATTCAGATTAATTTTTGCCTTCAAGGAATCGTCAGTTACTTGCCGCGACAACTTCAAAAATCTTCGAATCGCCACACTAGAAACGCATGTCTCTTGTGAAATCTCCGGTACTTTCAATGCGCTTAAATTTTGAGACTCGGACTGTGTAGCCTCCGCTTCACTTGATTTACGCCAAAATCTGTTCATGATACTCAACTGCTCGAATATTGCGAGGCAAATTTTGAGATACCATCATCCATTGTGCACGGGTGTATGTACGGGCGTAAAGTTTGCAACCTCTATGAAAAGTTACACAACACAACATAGCGGAAATATGATTGAAACGAGACTACGCTAAAAGACAAGGATATACGAGTTGTCAAGACCAGATCTGGAGTTGCGCAATTCGTTTCAAACGGCTATTGATTCTGGGATGGGTTAGCATCCCTCAAAGCCGGCGCAGAAGACAAAATAGTAGCAAATGAAAGCCAAACTTACTGAACGGACGTCATTGAAAAAACCAGCGTTATATTAGTGAGCATTGTTATCGGGTTTTAGGCAAACTTGTTAAAACGCGCTATGTTTAGTTCACCTTAAGTGTGCTGGAGTCAAACGCAAGTCACCGTTTGAAGGAACTTTATTTTGATTGATTTTTTTTTCCAATTTTTATTGTACTCTTTTACACTTACTAAAAATAGGTTTTTACTTCGGTTTTTGTCCAAGTTTGTGGCCCCAGAAAAAAAGGTCCAATAAATCGGTACATCGAAAGTACAACGATAAGACTTTTTATATCTTTGCAAATCAGCCCCGTCAGATCACCGAAACTCACTCATTAATAACACATAACAGAAACGTCGGTGCACTTGCACAATGCTATCGCAAGAACACTTTTGCAACAGGACTCGTGCGCAAATAATATTATTATTGTAAATGCATTCAGGCAAAACATTTGCGACAAATGTCTGTCTTAGGGGTCTAAAACATTTTAGCAAACAAGATGCTCTTTTCCTTGCAAAAGGTTTACACACACACACACAAACACACACCAATGGCGACAACGCTTTTATGACTCATCCTTAGTCTCTGACTCGTTGTTTGATACGCCTTCTTCGCCGTGTGACTGCTACCAAAAAGTAAAGAAAAACACACAGAAAAGACTAATTGGCCGAAACAAGCAAAGTGAGTCCAAATGCAACTGATGGACGACGCGTGATAATTCACAAACATGCTGCTAATTCACTTTTTTTTAATTAGCTTTGACTAGTGCGTATCGGAACCAAAACAAAGTCCTCTCAACCATCAAGGCAGCCGCAGGCACAATACGCAAGGGAAAATGCCGACAACATGCACCCAATACCTGTTAGATCACCGGAAAGTCTTTGGCAGTCTCACAAATGTGTGTGTGTTTTTTGGTATGTAGGCATTCTTTGTGTGAGTAGGACCATGGGGCTCCGATATACTCAGAACTGAGGGCCCGTACTCTCACTGGAAGAGATGTAGTAACATTCCAGATTGAGCAAACAGGGACTGGAAAGGAATTATGAATACCAAAGCATTTTAAAAAGCTAGGTACATGCGCAATTCAAACGGCTTTGACAAACTCAAACGAAACGTAAACTGTAAAAAATAAAAAAAAACACCAACTTAGCTCTTAATTTCCAGTGAGTGTCTTATCGTTTGTCCAAATTCCTTTGCAGCAAACTTTAAAATAGTGACACATACATAAAGTCGTTTTTCATCAAATCGATCAGTTACGCTGCACTTTTGCAAAACCCGCCGCAAGCCATGCGTTTCGAGTGTCGAAAGAAACTACAGAAAGAGTGTTCTGTAAAATGATACAGTTGAAGGCTTACGATGTACTCGGCTTGATTGTCATAGCGTGAATTCGGAAAGCCGGCTGATATTTTTGAGATCTACTTCTCCATTTTGCACTGTGTTTTGCTAATTATTTACTATAGGCGTTTTGGCTGTAACGCTGGTAATAACAGTATGTATGCCTAGGTGAGAAAGCTATGAGGTTTGAAAGTCAACGCAAGTCAAAAAAAAAACCAAAAAACCAAAAAAAAAAAAGTTATTTCAAAGCACGGCCCACGAGCTTTACTCCGAGATCACCAACCCGATGTTCACCACATAGCTGTTTCAATTCGTATATTTTGAATGTCTCTCAATTTAAATCATCGCTATGGGAAACGTACAGCAATCGGATGTGCGCAGTGTAATGAAATGCATTGCTGTAGTGCTGAATTCGGCCATTTGCATTTTTTTAGATCTTTACAAAGTTTAACGCGTTCCGCGTAAACTTAGTCTCACTTTGCCGCAGAATTCCTGACAATGTCAGCCAGGTGCTAGCTCGTCTTTACACTTTTACCAATCTAATTTGACTCCAATACCAGTCGTTCTCCAATTTTTACCTTTCTCGGACATAATCTACATCTGAATTTAATTATGTGGAACAATCTAGTGTCCGTGTAAATTATATATATTCTTTCAGTTATCAGCCCAATTTTATAAAAGGCTTTCAAAAGAATTTCGAGCTCAGTTCTTGGATTCCATCCCATTGCTTTCCTTCCACTTGCTCCCACCATTTTTTGGTCCGCCCATTCATTACATCATTGATCCCGAGACCATCTGCGGCACAGGGGATGCACACTTTAGTCTCTCAAGTGCTACACCAGATCTTCAAGAGATTCATCCACATGTATATTAGTCCACACATAACTCACACTGATCACCATGGGCAACAATGAGAAAGGAGATATGCGAAAGCGCAATCAATCAAACAGGCTTTGTGACCAGTTGACCGGATATAACTTTGCGCTTCCTCGGCATCAACAGCAGCAGCAACAGCAACAACAACAGCAACAGCACCAAATCCCCGCAGCACAATTGCAACATGCACACCAGCTATACGATCCTTCGCACTCGCAATATGAGAGTCAAGCGCAACATTTGCAAACATTGCTGCACGTTCCACAGCTTCCGCAGTCCTTGGGGCACCAAACGGTGTTGCCACAGTACGGCAACACACAGGACCACGAGTCCATCTATTCCAGGATCAATGGTACGTCCAGCATACCACAGTTTTTTCCGCAACCCAGAAACTTTTCTCCATACATTGAAAACATAATGCCCAGCAATCCTTTGGATGTCAACGCGAGTATTGTGACGCCTACTAATGTACCGCTAAACCAGCCATTAAAAGTAACCGGTTTAGAGACACCTGTAGGAATAGCAGGTACTCCAGCAATACTACCACCTTCAATTCCAAGCTCCTTGCCAAGCAAAACAAGACTAATAAGAACCACAGCTCTACAGCATGCATTGAATGACCAAGATGGAATAACCTTTCTTCTAGATAGGAGCAAGGGAAAATACTTGTCGGAAACCTTTCACAAAAAGTTAGATCCATCACAGTACCCAAAGCTAAATCTTAAGATCATGGGAAACTTGAACACAATGACATTGAACTGGACACAATCCGAGTTGGCGTGTAAAAGAAGGTTGGTGAGGTTTAAAACAAAGTTGAAAAAGAGCACTTTGACAGTGACTTTTGAGCCAGTTTTGCAAAGCGTTTATACGCCAAATGACGCCATAGTGAGTTGTATTATGCGGCACAGGACATATGTTAGGCCCGAGTTTTACATTACCTCTGTCGACGTGATTTCACTTCTAGAGAAGCTAATAGGGTACAGATTCGAAATTGAAGAAAAGAACAGAATCAGGCGAAACTTACAGGCATTGAAACCATTGACAATAAATAAGAATGATAAGAGCAGTTCTGAGTTTTTTAACCAGATTATGCAATATGAGTCGCCGAAGCCACGCAACATTGAGAAAAATGTAAAGGTATTTGCCTGGAGCACACTCGCTGATGCATTGCACAAAGTGTGTTCAAAGTACAGCTGTGATTTTGGCGGCACTGAGGCAATTCCGGCGGTTCCTAGTGGGTCAATTGACTCGCTGGCGTCGTCGTCAAGTTTCGATAACTACAGCGGGTATCTATACCAGGATACTGGCTACCAATTCTGAAACTACTTGGTAAAAGTGAAACAGTAATTAAGTGTCTGTTTTGTCTGTATTTGCTGGACTGGGCCACTCGGCCGTTATCAGAGACTTTGGTTAGCTATAGTTACGAATATATATCCCCAGCACGTGATGTAGGCAAAAGTTTGGTAGGAATTTTTCAAAATCGCAGGTTATTTTTCGGCTGGATTTTCTTTCAGGCCATGGAAATGAATAACTTGTTAGAGTGGTGCAAGAAGAACGGTGCCCTTGTGGATGAGCGTGTACATTTTGAGAACGGTGAGCACGGAGTATACGGTGTGACTCCAGAGAGCATACCGGAAAATACTTTGTTGATCAGAGTTCCAACTAAGCTTCTTTTGACACCTGATGTCGTTTCAGAGTCAATTGAAGTGATTGAGCAGGACATCACTGACGAAATGAAGCTTCATTTGCTTCTCGCCATATTGAGGTTCTCTCCCGAAAAGCTCCCGAAATTAGATCGCTTTTGGCGTCCATATATTGCATCATTACCACTGACTTTCACAACACCGTACTATTGGCAGCCCAATGAGAGAAAGTGTTTAGAGGGAACAGATGCCTACGTATTTTTAGAAAGAGATTTGCAGAAATACTTCAAGGAGTGGCTTTTAGTCACTACAGAGTTCTTGTTGACCAGGTCCATCAACGATCTTGAGAGATTCAATCACTTTCATGAATATTACGAAAACAAAGACTTGATGGAGTGTGTTTTCGATGACAACGTGGATCGCTACTTAGATTTCAAGGCTTACATCTGGGCAGTCAACATTGTAAAGTCTCGAGGATTTCCCATGATTCTTTTCAAGCGAAAAGGTGTTTTCCTATGGCCAATTGTGGACTTGCTCAATCACAAAAACGATAGTGAAGTCAATTGGACGTTTAATTCAAAACAAGACTCAATTGAGTTCAAAAACAAAAGCGCCCTTTCTCCAGGTGAAGTGTTCAACAATTACGGAGATAAGTCGAACACCGATTTGTTAGTTAATTACGGGTTTGTGTCGAAACAGAACAAATACGAAACAAGCTTTGTGACGTTACATGTGGACTCTTTGGAGCAAATTCGGCAACAAGCGACACATACCGGGCTTACCTCGTTGGTGAGACAGATGAATGAAGACGGAACCAACTTTGCCATCAAAAATGATTTGCCCCAAAATTTGGTAGATTTTTGCGCAATTGTTAACCAGTTACCGAGTGAACTTGGAAAATACACTGTGCGGATGCAGCTAGAAGGCTTGAAACAGACGCTCATGATACTTCAGGACAAACTTCAGCAGCTCAAAGAAAAGGTTCCCCACAAATTGGCAAACGCGTACAGAATAAGTCAGAAACAGAACTTCCAAGTTGCGTACGAGAAAGCGCTGAGCAAAGAGAAAGACTTGATAAAAAAGCACAAGTTGGCGACATTCAAAAGCGCGCTCAAACAGGACGCAGAGTTCAAAGAGTGGGCCCAAAGATATACTGACTGGGACGAGTTGTTAGTTGTGTGGATCGCGGCAAGTCAACCACCCGGAAGACTGAAGAAGTATCCCCAATTTGTCATTGACCAGTACAACAGTGTGGAGCAGAGCATCGAAATCACGCAAGAAGACAAGGAATTGTATGCTCCGGCGCATGCAAAGTACTTTGGCAGTGAAAGTGGCGAGCCACTGTGCAAGTGGAAGTTTAACGTTTCTCAATTGATAGTGGCAGACACGGTTGCTGATCGCATTAAGTTTACGCGAGCCTCAAACGGAGAGATCTACTTAGTGAACGGCGTTGTCTGATACGCTGCTGCTAACACTTTGTTTTGCATTTCTTAATTCGTTCTTTGATTCGTTCTTTGATTCGTTCTTTGATTCGTTCTTTGATTCGTTCTTTGATTCGTATTTTGATCAATTATTTATTTTTGTTTTATTTTTTGTACTTTTTTTCCGGAATTCCAAAGTTTTGGAACCGCAAATCACGGCTAGTTCCTGAGCGTAACTTTAGTGTGAGGCTACGCACAGTCTGTAGGCAAAAAGTGAACTGAGCACCTTGCCGAGATAAAAGATAGTAAAAATAGCGAAACAGCGAGACATGGGGAAACTCAAAACAAATTTAGAGTTCAAAGCTAGTGCTAGAGGCGGCCTACATGTTAAGCGAGCTATGGGACAGATTTGTTCGCCAGGTCACGACAGATCGGCAAACCAAAGCCCGTGTCGTCGTGCAAGGCCGCGGCCGCTGCTCTAAAATACCCTGAAATGTTGCACCCGACCACCTAGAAAGGCCAGCTTTTGTAAGTCACTTGTTTTCTGTATATACTTGTGCGTTGGTGTGTGAGGAAGGACTCCCAGACAGGAGAACACAACAACAACAACAACAACAACAACAACAACAACAACAACAACAACAACAACAACAACAACAACAACAACAACAAC